>VYZS01076396.1:28206-38626 GCA_013400695.1 Neodrepanis coruscans | reverse complement strand
AACTATGACAAAGTTTGCCACAGACTAAAAGGCACTTCAGTCTCCAGCCTAACAGAGTTCTTTGAAATCTGCAAGAGTCTATTAGGATGCCTCAGGAATGTACAGATATGCCTTTCTACCCCTTCTGCAGGGTGATTAACAGCTAAGGGCAAAATTGACTAGTAGGAAGAAAGCAAGCCATGGTCAAGTCTAACTGTCACAGATGATGGAACATTATGTCAGAGCCCAGCAATACACTACAGCAATCCTCCCAAAAATAACAATGAATGAACTGCTGCAATCCAATATTAAAAATAAGCAATCAGGTTAGTTGCTCTGTTGGTTCATTTAAAAACCATTAATCAGTGGCACAAGCTGCTCAGCAGTTGCAGACTTTTGCCTGTACCATCCAACCTGACACTCCAGTCACTGGAATTAAGTGTGAAATCAAGAAAGATTGTTTAAGCAAGGGGATCAAGAGGTAGTAAATTTGTCTACACCTCACATCCCAAGAAAAAAGAGTAAGGTTTAGGGCTATGTATAATCACATGACAGCAAGCATTTTATCCCCTTTAGTTGAAAACTACAGTAAAGTCTGAAGTTTATACTGTTTTACACATGACAATAAAATGTCCTAGTACTACAATTTTAGATACTAGAGGCAGGCAAGACAGTCACAACCACAGCATTTGGTTGCACCTTCTGACAATCAAATCAGCAATTTGCTTTCAAATTGTTTCACAGACTGCAAAGCATTTNTCTTAACTGCCCCCAAATAAGCACCCTCGGAAAACAGGCCTTAGGTCAAGCAGAAATCTTGGAAATCCTTAAATTTAATGGTTTCTTCAGACATTGGTATTTTTTCCTGTCTATTTAACAGAAAGACAACTTGAACCTCAATCAGTCTTTGCACTAATATCTAAACTATGAAAACCTCAGATGATGTTAGCACTTCCCATCTGCTTGCCTCAACTATGACAAAGTTTGCCACAGACTAAAAGGCACTTCAGTCTCCAGCCTAACAGAGTTCTTTGAAATCTGCAAGAGTCTATTAGGATGCCTCAGGAATGTACAGATATGCCTTTCTACCCCTTCTGCAGGGTGATTAACAGCTAAGGGCAAAATTGACTAGTAGGAAGAAAGCAAGCCATGGTCAAGTCTAACTGTCNCTGCAGATATAACAGCATCTGCCCACCGAACTGTCTCTTCGTTATATTCTCGACGTTTAACAAGACGAACTTCGATCCTCTCGTTCCTATAAAATTCAGAAAAAGCCTGAATTCTTCCCTATATTGATCCTTATCCTTCTGAAAAGCTGACATGTAACTAAGGAGTCATTACAGTCATTTTGGCTTGTAAACCCATAACACACAAACCTTTTACATCTGTCTCCCTTATTTTCAAGATGATAACTGAGCATGTTAGTTAACTGAGCTGAGCCTAGTTCACATCATAATTGTTTCAGGAATGACTGCTCATCTGCACCCCTTCCAGTATTTCTGTTGTATTAGAGCTTGTAAGACAAAGCTTCCTTTTGTTGTTTTAAACAATCTGTAGGTATTTTCACTGTGTCTGAAATTCTCAGCATCCACATCTTACCGTAAACTGTCGACAACATGCTCCACGTTTTTTGTATGAATTCGGTGCCGTTCCAGCAGACCAGCATAGTTAGATCCCTTCAAGGCAAGCTGTAAGACACAAATTGTTTTTGCAGAAGTTAATCACTACTGTAAGTGCTCCTGAACTATAGCAAATAGAAGCTATAAAAAGCACATCTTTTATCTCGGCAGAGACACACGTTTTTAAAAGCATTCCATTAATTACATCTCTATATACATAGCAGTCAGCTCATATTGACTATTCATTAAAGGAATTACGTGGCCATAGCAGCCAAGAATCACGGACGCTACACAAATATGCAAACAAGCATACACTGACTTCCATGCAACTTCAGACACTTTGTTTTTCCTGAATTTGCTACGTGATTTAAACTCTACATGATTACACTAACCATACTTCTGTCATGTGCTAAAAGCACCCAGACAAACAGTTAGCTAATTACATTAAGAATCAGAAATACTGCGCTGCAGGGAATGCAGACAACAGAAAAAGCAACAGTAATGATAATTAGGAAAACAGGAGTCTGAAATACCTAGAGCATTACCCTTCAAATTGTATTTGAGTTAAAATGGAAGACTGCCAAGTGCTGGCAAAGGTGACATTTTCTCTGCATCAAAAAAAGCTTAAGGACAATGTACCTGCTGCCTTTGACACTGTTGCCTGGATTATACACCAGGTTTTTCAAACAAGTTGATAACAACAACAAGACAAACAGTGCAAGTGCACTCTAGCTTCATCCTTCTTGGAAACTGGAGAATTTGAATACTTAATCTCCACACAATCTTTAGACTATGGTAACATTTTGCAGTTCATATAGACAGACTCTTCTAAGCAGGCAGGCGAAACTGCTGACTGAAGGTTAGTTTTGCAACAGGTTTCTGTGCAAGTAATTCTGTCACCATCTGTTTGCATTTGCTCTTCACCTTCTTTATCATGATCACTTGGGGCTGGAATTGCCAAATATGTCTTTGCATGGAGATTAAGCAAGTGAAAGAAAGAGGGTGAAAAGGATGTTAAGCAAAAGGAGCTTATAAATACATTCATAATGAAAGTGATCCTTCTTTGAGCAGCAGGCTCACAAAGTTCTTTCTAGCCTGAGTTAATCTCCAATTATACTGTCACTGCTTCCTTTTCCCTGGGCAGTTAAAACCAATTTATCAGAACAGAAACAGAACTTCTCCTAGAGTTTGTGTAGAGGAACTCATCTGTGCCAGAAGCTCTGAACGGGCACTTTCAGTAAACTATTCAAGTGGCTTTACTCAAAGTTTTATAACATTCCAAGAGAAAGTGGTGCCAGGCGGCGCCACCTAATCCCATTTTCACACACTACAGAATTCCATAGTGAAGGGGACAGAATCAGCAGGATATGACAACCAAAGTTAACTGCAATCCAAAAACCAAAAATGCAATCTTCATTCATCTGACATCCATCGATGTCAAGAAACCCAACCACAAGCTAAGCACAAAGACAGACTCAGCACTGAAGAAATTACAGAAAATAAAGGAATTGATTGCTCTGGAACTGCATTGCTGTCCCACTCTGTATACAATTGGTGATTAACTTGCAGGAACAAAATCTCCAGCCAGTCTTACAGCTGGGATCAGGAAACCACCTCCAACAGAGTCCCAAAGGCTGCCTGGAAGCCATCACACACAGACATGATCATTGTGTGGATGACCAAAAAACATCTAGCCAAGTATTTCAGGTCCTCTTTACAAAGTTTGCTGGTAGATTTCCGGGGGTGCAGGGTGTTATGTTCCATTAATTGCCCCACATATATAAACCCTTTGTTTCTACTTCTGAGCCATAAAGCATGTGCACTCCATATATCCCTTGCTCCTCCACAGTCCATCCTGTTGCCACTGTGGGCCCTGGGAATGGAATGAGTAGGCAAGGCTACAATTAATTACAGCACTGCCCATTGGTAGGTCTGCTGTCAGCCTCTCACGATCCATTTGGAGAGGAAAGGAGAAAAGAAGGCATTTGCCTCCCACAGATCTCTAACGCTGAGCATCACAGGTCTAATTTGTTAGAAGAATTTTCCGTTTCATGTTTGAAGCATGAATCAATCAACCTTGCTTTACCACCAGAAAGAACAAGAAATCTGCAAGCAAATAATCTCCAGAAAACAACAACTGTGCTACTAAAATCAGGGTTCCCATTCAAGATTCCTCTAGAAATATCTGCTGCAAATGAAACGTAAGCACCTGACAAGTAGACTGCTGCAGCAGCATATGCCTTTCAGGCTGCTGTTAGTTCCACACAACACAGAAACCACACACTCCACCTTGGAATTTCATGTACCTCATTTATTTGGCTTATTTGTCAGCATGCTACATTTCAACTTGGTGGAAGAGAGCTTATCTCTCAGAACAGCAAAAATGTAACAAACCTCCATTTGCAGGTTTTTGAGCCACCAATATCAGTGGTAAATGTAAAGCTCATATTTCATTGCATTACTAGCAAGGAAAGGTGCAGGTAGTGTCATTGCTATGGAACAGAGTCTGTTCTTAATCAAGAGCTTCAGAAAGCAGAAAAGCTTGCTCAGAAAATAAGCCACCAGTATCCTGACAATTTCAGCAGCACTGTAGAACAGGTATTAAATGTGTAGAGGCCTCATCTTTGAATTTAGTTCTACAAGTAAGCAAGCATCACTAAGCAACAAGATAAATGAAGAGTTAGGGCCTTGAGTTTAAATGGCTAACCTACCTCTAAAAAGTCAACAAATTATCCTGATTTGCAAAAGGCTCCAGAGATTACAACAGTTTATTCATTTCCAACCTCTAGTTCAGAGATAAATAACTCCTAAGTTCATTCATCTAAGAACTCACAAAAGGAAAGCCTGTCTGAGCCTAACCACAGTCAAGTATATCAAACAGAAATGCTAATCATCAGCTGTTTTTCACTTCAAAGGACTACTCCAAAGGACCAGAGAAGTGCCTACTGTCCTTCTGTCAGAGGCCACAGAATCACCTGGAAGGGACTTCTGGAGGTCATTTGGTCCAATGACCAGCTTAAGCAAGGCCACCTGGAGCCACCTTCCCAGGACCATATCCAGACAGCTCTTCTTCACAGATGGAGCCTCTATCACATCTCTGGGCAAACTATGCCAGTGTTCAGTCATGCTCACAGTGAAAACATGTTTTCAAATGTTCAGACAGATGTACCTGTATTTCAGCTTGTGCTCACTGCCTCTGCTCCTTCCTCATATCCATGATCTGAGTGCCATACTAAAGTACTGCTTCTCAAGAACACAGCACTGAGGATAAAGCATAACACAATTTGAGACCAAGTCCTGCTTTTTACTTTAAAAGAGCTGAAGGAAAAGATAAGGCAGTCCAGCTGCTGAGTGCACAATCACTTCCCTGAAGAGCCTGGAAGGAACTCAGGAGGTACAGAAAACCCAAGACTGCAGGACAGCCTGAGCCCACTCATCAGACAGACCCCCAAACCTATGCCAGGCTTGGGTCTTGCCAACTGACTCCTCAGAAAGGCACAAAAACAACATGAACACAATTTGTAAATCCCTCTTCCTTTGGGGGACGCCCTGATATACAATTAAGCCTATTGATCTGACCTCNGACAATTTCAGCAGCACTGTAGAACAGGTATTAAATGTGTAGAGGCCTCATCTTTGAATTTAGTTCTACAAGTAAGCAAGCATCACTAAGCAACAAGATAAATGAAGAGTTAGGGCCTTGAGTTTAAATGGCTAACCTACCTCTAAAAAGTCAACAAATTATCCTGATTTGCAAAAGGCTCCAGAGATTACAACAGTTTATTCATTTCCAACCTCTAGTTCAGAGATAAATAACTCCTAAGTTCATTCATCTAAGAACTCACAAAAGGAAAGCCTGTCTGAGCCTAACCACAGTCAAGTATATCAAACAGAAATGCTAATCATCAGCTGTTTTTCACTTCAAAGGACTACTCCAAAGGACCAGAGAAGTGCCTACTGTCCTTCTGTCAGAGGCCACAGAATCACCTGGAAGGGACTTCTGGAGGTCATTTGGTCCAATGACCAGCTTAAGCAAGGCCACCTGGAGCCACCTTCCCAGGACCATATCCAGACAGCTCTTCTTCACAGATGGAGCCTCTATCACATCTCTGGGCAAACTATGCCAGTGTTCAGTCATGCTCACAGTGAAAACATGTTTTCAAATGTTCAGACAGATGTACCTGTATTTCAGCTTGTGCTCACTGCCTCTGCTCCTTCCTCATATCCATGATCTGAGTGCCATACTAAAGTACTGCTTCTCAAGAACACAGCACTGAGGATAAAGCATAACACAATTTGAGACCAAGTCCTGCTTTTTACTTTAAAAGAGCTGAAGGAAAAGATAAGGCAGTCCAGCTGCTGAGTGCACAATCACTTCCCTGAAGAGCCTGGAAGGAACTCAGGAGGTACAGAAAACCCAAGACTGCAGGACAGCCTGAGCCCACTCATCAGACAGACCCCCAAACCTATGCCAGGCTTGGGTCTTGCCAACTGACTCCTCAGAAAGGCACAAAAACAACATGAACACAATTTGTAAATCCCTCTTCCTTTGGGGGACGCCCTGATATACAATTAAGCCTATTGATCTGACCTCAATAACCATGCAGGATTGCAAAATAAAATGCATGATACACATGCATAATAATACATGAGAGCTATTCTAGCAAAAAGTGCATTAGCACATGGAAACAGAGGCAAACTGGACAAAAATACATTCAGGCATAATTTCAGTAGTGTTTTTAAACCTCACAGCAGAAAGGCAATGCAAAACAGGATTCCAGAAGAGCTTGCATTGGAAAACACACTCGGGGGAGCAGAACACATTTTATGATGGAGCTATTTTTTCTCAGAAGACTGAAGGAGAAAGGGTCTAGATCAAATGTCTAAAAATGCTCCTTTTGTACATTCTGGCCTGATCTTTCTTCAAGGAAAGGACAATTTTTCACAGAGTTCCTTAAACAGCCACTTATGCAAGGGACATTTGCTTCACTGCCTTCCTTCTGGAGTCTTAGCTCTTACCTGTGGCAAGTCTCACCTTACTCAGTTTAAACTGTGGGTCTGCTGTCCTTGAGTAATGCTGGTCCTCCAGGAACAATGCTGCAACACAAGTACATGGCTTCTAGACACAAATACAGAAGCAACACGAAGCCAAGCAACATCTGAATACCCACTGTTGTCTACATAACATGGATTATGACTTTCGATTTAGAGAACAGTAAAAGAAAAGCCGAAGATGAGTCTGACTGAAATTGCTAACCTAAACATTAGGATAAACGTGTATGTTCTCTCAATACAGCAATATGAATACTGTCCAGAGTGAAACAGTCCATTTAGCACTTTCTGCAGCTCATCCCAATACATCAAGATCACAGAATTATTTGCTTTGAAAGGGTTATTAAAGATCATCTGGTTAAAACCACCCTGCCCTGGGCAGTGACACCTTCCACCATAACAGGTTGCTCAAACCCTCCTCCAATGTGGACTTGGACACTTCCAGGGATGGGCATCTACAACATCTCTGAGCAACCTGTTCCAGTGCCTCACTATCCCCAGAGTAAAGAATTTCTTGTAATATCTAATCTAAACCTCTTTCATTTTAATTCCATTCCCTTAATCTATTACTATACTCACTGATAAAAAGTCCTGCTTCAGCTTTCTTGTGGGGCCCCTTTAGGTACCAGATGGTGCTGTAAGGTCTCACCAGAGTCTTGTCTTTTCCAGGCTGGAAGACCCAACTCTCCTGTCTCCACAGGAGAGGTGCTCTAGCCCTCTCATCACCTTTGTGGCCCTCCCCTGGACTCACTCCATTACGATTAAATGGAACCTTTTAGATGCACTTTGGCTATATATGAATTTACATATGCATGTACGTGTGTGCGTATTCTTGTGTGTGTGTGTGTGTATATTTTCTCATTACTAGGTTAATCCTGAATTTACAGCACTAACCTTTGAGTAGCTTTAAACTGCCACTGCATGCACCAGGGTGGAGTTAATGCCTTGGTGTACAACTCAGGTCTTTTATGACTGTTGTTCAGTCAGCAGTTAAACGAAATGTCTGACTAGAAAGAAATAAAAGGAGAAAAACATAGCTCTAGAAACAATTGCTCTCTCAAATTCCCACAATGAACTTGCCCACACATGCACCCGAGCAAGGACACAAGAACAGATCACTACTTTCCAATTTACCTACCTTTCTGTTCTACAGAAAGAACCACCAAACAATCCAAATGGATTGAGAGCAAGTGCTAAACACAGAAATTTAAATTTCAACCTAAAAACGCTATGAACACTATAGGTATAATCATCTGTTTCTAAGTCAAGTGCAGCACTTGTAAAAGTCCTGTATTTTCAGAAATTGTCTCTTAAGATTTAACCATGCTTGCCAAGTATAGAAAACATTAGTGCTCTCAATTTTGTCCTCAGTTTTAAAAAAATAAGCTTTTATTTTGACAGACATATAGAAAAAGAATAGTTTTTAATACTTTAAGTTTTGAACTACAAACAGCTTTGACACAGCACATGCTTAAAACCATACATTTTCCTCAGCTTTCCTGACAAAATTTTACTCCGACTCAAAATCTCCTTAAGTACCAAAGTCAAAGACTGGCAATCTATAGCTGAATGCAAATAATTTTCTTACGTTCTAGTGTTAATTACTAATTAAAGTAAATCTTCATCTGTCATGTTAAAAACAAATGCAGTTTTCCTCAGAGGTCAGGCAGACACGGAACTTTTGAATTTCTTATGAGCTCGAATCACGTATTAAGCTTTTCTATTTCATAACATAAAAATAATCCGTACATAAAGACATGTGATTAAAACATGATTCATTGAGCTTCTGAATCTTAGATAATAAACCACCAAAGATTAAATAGATAAACTGAGCAGTACAGGACAGCACACAAACCCTTAATTTCTTCTAATTATAGCAGAAGACAAGTATCATTTGTGAGTTTTAATTGCTGCATTCTCACTAATGACAGCAAGTTTGCTGACAATACCAAGTTGTGTGGTGTCATGGAGATGTCATCCTGAGAGACCTGGACAGGCTTGTGTGGGGGGCCTGTGCAAGGCTCATGAAGTTCAACAAGACCAAGTGCAACCTGCTGCACCTGGTTTGGGGCAAGCCCCAGTTTCCCTACCAGCTGTGGGATGAAGGGATTGAGAGCAGCCAGGAAGAGAAGCACTTGAAGGTGTTGGTGGATGAACAGCTGGACATGGCTCAGCAATGTGTTCTCACAGCCCAGAAAGACAACCACATCCCAGGCTGCATCCAAACCAGCAAGTCCAGCAGGGCAGGGTTAACCCTCTGCTATGCCCTCAGGACAACCCATCTGGAGCTCTGCATCCAGATCTGGCGTCCCCAACACCAGAAGGACACGGACCTGCCCGAGCGAGTCCAGAGAAGGGTCATAAAGTTGATGAGAGGGCTGGAACACCCCTCCTATGAAGACAGGCTGAAAGGGATCTTTAAATATCCTTTCCAAGCCAGACCATTCTACAATTCCATGATTCTGCTTCCACAGAAGTTGCCTGATTTAAACTTCGCAAACTTCTTAAAAGAGGAAGTGTGGGTTTCTAATTGCTTTTGCACTAGAAATGTATCATCTGAATCTCACATGGCTTTACCACAGAAAAAAACAAGACAAAAGGGTCACCACATTTATTAAAAAAAAAAAAAAGGCTAGTCAAATTCAGGTATTTATTGAAACAATTCCAGGCTTACTGAATAATACTGTTGGATAAATCTCTGGCTTAATTTGGTGGGTTGACCCTGAGTGGATACCAGGTGCCCACTAACATTGCTCTCTCACTCTCCTCCACAACTGGACATGGTAGACAAAATATACTGAAAGGCTCTTGAGATACAAAAAAGGAGAGGTGACTCCCTGATTACCATGGTGGACTAAACAGAATCAACTTGTGGAAACTATTTGAATTTATTACAAATCAAGTTCAGAGCAGGATAATAAGTTAAATCTTCAAAACACTTTCCCCCCACCCCTCTCTCCTTCCTGGGCTCTACCTCCTCCCCACCATCAGTGCAGGAAATGGGGGTTATGGTCAGTTCATCACAGGTTGTCTCTGCTACTGCTCAGGGAAAGGAGTCTTCCCCTGCCCCAGCCTGGGGTCTCTCACACGCAAGATGATTCTCCACAAACTTCCCCTATATGAGTCTTTCCTACAGGCAACACTTCTTCACAAACTGCTCCACAGTGTGGGTCCCTTCCATGGGGTGTAGTTCTTCAGGAACAGACTGCTCCAGTGCAGGTATCCCCACAGGGTCACAAGTCATGCCAGCAAACCTGTTCCAATGTGGGCTCCTCTCTCCACGGACCACAGGTCCTGCCAGGAGCCTGACCCAGCACAGGGTCACAGCCTTTTTCCAGTGACCCGCTCCAGTGTGGGTCTCCTCTACAGGCTGCACGTGGATCTCTGCATTTCCATGGACCTCAGGGACACAGCTGCCTCACCATGGTCTTCCCCATGAGCTGCAGTGACCTTGAGCTCCAACACATCCTCCCTCACCCCCTTCATTGACCTTGGTGCCAGAGCTGTTCCTCTCATACGTATTCATCCCTCTCTTCTCTGAGAGCAATTGCACCTGCACAGGATTTTTTTTTCTTTCTTAAATATGTTATCACAGAGGTATTACTACCACCTCTGATCGGCTTGGCCTTGGCCAGGAGCCAGTCTGTCTTGGATCTACCTGGTCTTGGCTCTCTTGGATATTGGGGAAACTTCTGCTTCTCACAGAAGGCACCCCTTGTATTCCACCCCCCACTACCAAACCCTGGCCATGCAAACCCAGCACACTCAAC
>VYZS01076395.1:9935-34485 GCA_013400695.1 Neodrepanis coruscans | reverse complement strand
TTTTTAAGCCAAACCATCACAGACATAAAATAAATCTCGCAATCTGGCAAAAAAAATTAAATACTTCTACTTTTACCTGTCCCACAGAAGTACTTTTAAAAGTTCTGCTGCTTTATAAAAATAATCACCTTGTAATCATGTACTCATAGTGCTGGAAGGAACTTCAGGAGGTCACCTAATATTTTAAATATCCCAGACAGGAGCAACTTTCCTTCAGGTATTTCTAAGATAGAAATAAGGTAGACACACGCACACACAAATAAAGATGTACAAATGTGTATGTATATTTAATTAAGCTCTTTTCAGGTTTTATGTTATGAAAATCTTAACATCTGATAATTAAGAAAGAACAAAAATACAAGCTGAATTGTGCCTAAGTTTATTTGCTATTCGGATATTTAGTTAAGATTTAGTAAGTCTGACCTTAGGTTGCTTACTTATCTCTTAACAATCTCCCCTTCCATTTTATTATTACCTTGGTATAAATTACTTCAACACCTATTTCAATCTAAGAAATCTGCAGGAAGAAGTGCAGTAATAATTATTGTGTAACATTGTTACATCTACAGCACCTTAATGGGCAAAAAGTCGTTAATAAGAACTAGCTAATGATTGACAATGGAATAATTGATCAGTATTTGTACAGCCTTGGGGTAAGTCAGAGAGAACAAAGGAGAAAAAGAAGGAAAAGGGAGCAACTGTCAGTAACCAGACATCATCACAATTCTTTAATTATGTTGTGAGCACCATCAAAAAGCCAGACTATAGACATATACCTGACTGGCTTTGCTTTGTTGTTGTCCATCTACATAGTACTAGTCTGTCACTTTTTCACAAGTCACTCTTTAAAGCAAAACTTAGTCCCTATAATATTTTCCTTGACTATTCAGTAGCACTGCTAAAACTACAATACACTGGAGCATCTAATTTTTTATTGCACTGTTTATTTGCTCCTGCTGTATGTAGAGAATTATATTTTTACCAAAAAAAAAAAAAAAAAAAAAGAAAAAAAAAGAAAGGTTGTATTGTGCAACCAGGGAAGAAATTGGTTTGCACAAATATGATAATGATATTTCTTTTCTAAAACTGAGTGCAAATAAGCAGCAGTATAATTCAGTCAGTAGATTCCTGACAGGAGAGAAACAAGAAATTGGGTTGCAAGCTGAAAGACTGGAGTATATTATTCACTACTGAAATACTTAGCATAATAAGTCTGTGATATTTTAAGCAGATGATTGTCATTTACAGATCTCCCACAGGACTTGCTTTTTAGGACATTATTTTCCTGTCTTTAGTAGAGAAATTGTCTTTGTAGAGTGACTGAAAAAAGCTCAAATCAAATTAAACCAGGATCTTCTCAGGGAATATGGGAACAAACTGGGAAAGAGTAAGATACAGGGGTAAGGACATAAATAAAAACCTTTTAAGGTAAAAAAATTAGAAGCAGAACTTCTGTGGAATTTGATATGACAAGCAGAAGGTGTTTAAGAAAAAGTTTATTCCCTTCAAACAATGACAGTTCAAAATTTTGAAAGTCCAAATATTCATACTGTGAATAAAAACTATAAAAAACAGGCCTATAAACACAAATCTGTTCTACAAGTAGAGTGATTTAATATAGAATCATCACAAAAGTAACATAAAAAAAAGTATAAGGAAACAATCTGTGCAGGAGGATAGGAGGATTTCTTTGTTTGCAATACACAAGCGAAAAAGGAAGCTTCTTCAAACATAAGATGTCATCATTCAACACATACTTAACGGATAGATTTTTTGAAATTATTTTTAACACTCGAAAGCAGCCCTGGAAAGCAAAACTTATTCCACTATTCCTCTCAACAGTTCCAGACAGAGCTACTACTGCAGCATGAAAATAATCTGTGGCAAATATGGCTAAAAATGAGCTTGAAAGTCCCTCTTATTAATTTGATTCCTGATCCTGCCTATTTGACAGTCAGAAGAGTATCCTATGAGAGACTTAAATCAACAATATGTTGAGGCAGTCTTAATTAGGCTGGAGCACCAGAGAACGTTCTAAATAATCAGATGGAAAACTTCCATGCTGTAGCCATGTTGAGAACCTACACCCTTCCCCTCCATTCTGAGCCTCCTTCTCAAAAACCACATAGTCTAATTTTTCTTCAAGCAAAAACATATATAGAAAAGTAACTAAACCAAAATCACTGAACATTGTCCTTGAACACAGGATCAACTTATACAGGCAGAAGATACTTCTGGCTTTTATATATAATAGCAGGTGTAAGCATGCTAAAATTTTTCATTATTTGAATTTAATTTTGGCCAATAAGTGGCAAATCCATTTTGGATCATTAAAAAAAGGGGAAAAAAAGTACAGAAAAATGTAGAGACTAAGGCCAGATGAGTAGAATGAACATCTATGTTCAATGCTCATTAGTAGTATACAGCATTTGTTTTACTAGTAGATTATGCTCCTTAACAATGACAAGCCTTGGTGTAGCTTTCTGGAAGGAGAAAGGTATTGTTTCCTTCCTTCTCCTGCTTGTCTGTGCTCAGGAAATGAAAGCCACAGGAGACTGCAGAGTGTAGTAGAAGTCATGAAGGAGATCTAGCTAGGAGTTATGGGGTCTATACCTCAATCAAGTACAGTACCATTTTGAGAGACAGGGTTTAAAAAGTCATGGCTCAAAAATCATAGGAAAGATTCGTGAAGGATCAGAAATTATTCTGATGTATTTTCTGACATGATATCATACCATATCAAGAAAGGAAACTTAAACATTATGAAAAACTGGAGAGATATGGAGCACTGAAGTATGAGAGAGTTGTGAGATTAAAAAAAAAAACAACAGACCCAAAAAACCCAGCTTACATATACATGTACTATGATAATGAAGCAATAGAATAGAATAGAATAGAATAGAATAGAATAGAATAGAATAGAACAGAATTAGATACTTCTAAGAGATTAATTGTCCCTGTTGATATGTACGTGCCCCAGTGAAGTCAAGACCATGAAAAATAGGGTGTGATTGAATTTCAGACAAACTGAACTGTAGCTCCTGAATCCTGGACTTAAAATTCTCAGGAGATAGCTTTATGTATTGGGAAATAAGCATTGGAGAAGTCTTCTCCTGAGGACAAATCCCTAACTAGATAAAATCCTATGTCACAAAAATCACTAAATACGCTGAGTTGGAAGGGACGCACAAGAATCATTGAGTCCAGCTCCTAACCCTGCACAGGACCATCCCCATGTATAGATCCTCCTATATATAGTAGTTCAGTGATGAGGCAATAGAAGAATCTGTGTGAAGAAAAGTTCTCAAGCTTATGTGTGAAAGACAGGTCATAATTTTCTTGGAACATAAAAATCATATGAAAGAGAGTCTGCGAGTAAGCAAGAGGAAAGAGTTCAAGATCCTGGGCTCCTTTACATACTTTTTGCCTGGTTGATCTCATGAGGGAATTTAAATTAACCTGCAGAGGGGAATTTCTGTCACCTTCAGGGTTACAGAGCTGCAGTACCGTGAGGTTTCTAGTACTTCGTAATTAGGTAAATTCAAACGCCTATTTTTAGAACCCTAAATAGTTGGTTTGGATTTTGTCCTAAGCAGCTGCACACTGTTAAGCTGTTCCACAGAGTTTCAAATATATGAGGCTGAGAAAAGCTTGGAAAGCTTGGAAAAGCCAGTGAATACTTGAAAATTAAGTGACATAACTGTCATGCAATATATGTAGCTCAAATCCCAGGAATAGCAACTTATTACTCTCTTCTTCAATACCTATTGACAGTCTCAATAACAAGATGGTATGTATAGTATGAACTCTGGGTATGGCACTGAAACATGGCAGAGGAGTCAGAAAGGTGCATCGAAGCCAACTAAAAGGTACAAAGATGACTGTGATGGCTTCTCTGCCTAATAGAGACTAACAGGAAAGGCAGAAAGCAGTTGTAGCTGCTTAATAAGGTGTAGCTGGACATAGAGGAGAGTGATTTTTGGAAGATTTTCTACAGATATATGAAATTACATCAACTTTATTTCCCAGGCTGACCTAGTCAACACTGAGAATATGCCATCAGTACATGTAGGGGATCCTCTGATGGTAAATATAGCCTGAGAAGCTCCTTTTCCTAAGGGAGCTTATCTAGCAACAAATTTAACAAAACTGGCTGGCCCTATGTAGTTTTCAGTCACTAATGCTACAGTTATACTAGTTAATAAAACAGCTGTAGTTAAAGCATACGCATATCACACGTACAAATGTAGAAGCACACAAAGCATTGTAGCCTCTTTTGAACCCAAAGAGGAATACACTAATAGAATAACTGCACAAACATTTTTTTACCTAATAATCTAGTAAAAATAGCATTTCCATTGCTCGTAATGGGCCATACACTTATCGTGTCTCACGCAAATGGTGTAAAGTTCCAGTCCTGGTCTGTTAGGCTGGTTATCAAATTGTGAGAAATTGTGATATGAACTCAGCTTGATGCCAGGTGCCTCTTGTTATGATGCACAGTTTAAGTGTGGGTTAATAGCAGAAATCTTGAAAATATGAACACTGGTTGAGAAGACTGTTCTTAGAACTATTAACAAAACACTGATGGACAGTCAGTGCTCATTGAAAAAATGCAACCTAGTGAACTGAGAAAATACTTATTTTGGTTTAGGAAAAGCAGCAGCAGCAGATAAGCAGCTCGATAAGGCACCTGCCACAGCCTGGAAAAGTAATATTCCCCTCAGGATATATCCTAGACCTAAGGCTGAGGGGTAGGAATAGACTAAATTTTTAAAATTTGGTGGGTGATGGTAAGACATCCACTGAAGACCCATCTTATTTTCACTGTAGAGACTAACAACATCCAGGACTGCAGCCATCAGTGCTAAGTAGGAGGCATCAAATCCTAAGTATTGCATGTTGGCAGCTAGTGTCCTCTTGGTTGTTAAGGACCGACTACTTTGAATACATAATGATAATTAGAATGACTGATAATAAGAACTAGCCACTAGAAGGAAGGGTGTTATTAATAACTTCTAGTCCAGGAGAGTTTAAAACTGGACTAATTTATCAATCTTCTATAAACTCACTTTCTTTAGTTTTTCTTCCTGTGTATGCTCAGCTGTTAAATGTCTGGGGCTTCTGTTGTATTAGCTCTCACTAGTGATATGATGTGTGATACCATTATTTCTAATAGTCAGATTGGATCCGCCCTCTTTGTGGTGGTAGACAACAGAGATCACTGTGCAGTAAGGTAAAGCATTTTATGATTACAAGCCATTTCCAGGAAAAAAAAACAAACCAAAACAAACCCTAGGAGAAAAAAATTTCTTAGATGTAATCTAAGAGGTCCCATGGAAATTGCTTGTTCTATAGTTTATATAGTTATTTATGTACCTGATCAGCACTGCGACTACAATTTCTCAAAATTTTTGTCAGTATGTGGCAGTTCTGTTAGGTCGAAAAACTAACCTAAAGTAAAAGACAAGAAGTAAAAAACCTGCAGAGATGTGATCACGTTCCTGTAGAAATCTGTGCGTACATGCACAAGTTTGCTGTGAGTAAAGTATGAGCTAAAACTACATTCATGTCCATTGTCCACTGCAAAGTCTCCTACATGTCTATTTTTATGCAGAGAATCTGTGTATAGCCTCCGTGGAGGTACTGGAATGGGGTACCGTGGGAATCTGCTATAATTGGAAGCTAAACGCTTCTAGGAGGTTGAATGGAGAAAAAATTCTGAACATCCTTATTTCTAGTTCTGTTTGAGAAGTAGTTAGAATCTAGTTTATAACCATCTTGAAATATGTGTGATAATTTAATTTATGGGATAATGCAAATATGGCAAACACTTTTAAGTTGAAAGTATAAAATATAGTTTATGTCTTATAGTTGCTGCAAAGCTTAGTATCAGAGTGGTACCTCTTACACATCTAGTTAATTTACAAACAGAAATAGGGAATACAAGCAGAAAAGGGATTTTAGAAGACTTATGTGATCCAGCTGAAGACACTGTTGCATGCAACAGAGATTTTTATTTCCATCTGTAGAGCAAGTGACTGTCCTGTTTGTGACTCTCATTCTCCATGAAAAAGCTGCCCAGTGCTAAGATCAGAAAAATTATTATTTTGAAAAAAAATATTCTGTCTCTGTATGTCTGCCATATAGTCCAGATGATCTGATGGCTAATTTATGCATAAAATTTGCTATATAAATAGCTAAATGTTTCCTAGCAAAAAATGAGCCAAGCCTTCCATCTAAGAAAGAGCAATTATGGCTGCATGAGCCTATATAGCACCAAGGTCACTTGGACTACAGCAGTTTGTTGTGTTATTCTGCAGGTGCAGTCTGGAGAAAGCAGCAAAAGGCCAGAGTGTTCATTGCAGAGAGTTCTTTGGCCCTGTGGATGTTTTCCCCTTGGTTGCCAGACAATCAACAATTTGATACATACACAATTATTTTTTTAAAGGGAAAGACTATTGTATCTGAAGGTTTGATTAGCTCACCTAGGTAACAGTACACTTTCTTGTTCTGACTGAAAACTACCTGTAACTGCCTGTGTCCCCAAATACCTCCCCAAGGGAGGTATTTCCCTGAGAAAACATGGCCTCAGTGTACTTTTAATCAATTTATTTTTGATAAGCCTTTTGAAATTTCTATTGTTATAAAGGACAGTAAGTTCACCTAAAACAATTCAAACTTCTTTTGTAGTCTACCATAAAAAGTATTTTTGGTTATTGCCTCGTAATACAAGACATCCATCCAGGAAAACAGTGACAATCCTTACTATACTGTCTAAATAGATATAAGTATAGACAGTCCAAGGAGTATTTGCATACACTCCAGTGGAACTTTCAATATAGAAGTTAGCTCACATTGGTGGGAAAAATATATCACTTTCGTCTAGTATCTGAGACAGTTGAAATGCTTTTCTATATTGTGTCTCTAATTAATGTCATAAAGCATAATGAAGACTTGTCAGAAGAGCAAGACACTTCTAGAGAGAGAGTAGGATTGTCCAGTTTTACTTAAAATATTTCTTCATCTCTGGTGACAGGTCAACATTATACTTTATTGTTGTAATAAAAGAAATGGTATGTAATGATCCATTTCTAGAATTAATCAGGAAATACAAGAACTTTCCAATTAGCCCAGGTATCTGAGGGATTCACACCATTCCCTGACTCCATTTTCTCATTCACAGTTATGACTTGGCTGATGGGATGAAGGACCTTAATAAATCAGGTGTCTATTGGGATATTTTCAGGAAATATGTGTGGTTTCATGAGATTTCTTTGCCGACTGTAATAGATATTTTTTTATGATAGTCAAAACCTAAGTAGTTTTTACGAAGCAGCTTTATATCTAGATCTAGGCACTTAAATTCTCCTTAATTTCAGTGAGATTGCTGGCAGATCCATTGATAGTAGCGATAGATCTAAAGCTGGTTCTTATTAAGTAGGAGACTATTGAAAAAAACACTTTCGTATTAGAGGCAATTGAGCAAGTTTTTGAGGGCTGTGCTGGGTGAAGATTCCCTGGTGCAGGACACAGCTCCTTCCAGACAGCTTCAACCCACCCATTAGCAGGACACAGCTGAACCCACAGCCAAGGCAGGGGCATCTTTGTGGAAAGATAGTGAAGCAAGAACAAAAAAAACCACTGTGCTGAAGATTGTGAGAGAGAGGAGTGAGAATGTATGAGAGCAACAACTCTGCAAACAATGAGAACACTGAAGAAAGTGGGGGAGTGGTGCTCCAGACACCAAAGCCAAGATTCTCTTGCAGCCTTGGAAGATCATGAGCAGCAAACTTCCATGCTGCAGCCTATGAAGGACCCCATGTTGGAGCACACAGAGACTTGAAAGAGCTGTGGCTTATGGGTAGCCCACAGCAGATCTGGAGGAAAATGTGAGAAGGAAGGAGTAGCAGGGGGAGCTGTTATGGATTGACCACAACCCCCATCCCCCTTCACTGCTCAGAGGTGGAGAGGAAATGTAAAGTGAATGAAGTCAAGGCTGGGGAGAGGGCAGGTGGGGTTGACATACTATAGTTTTTTCCTTTTTTCTCACCATCCCTTGAGGATAAGCAGCATAAGCAGAATAAGCAACAAAACCAGAATAATCCTAAAGCTAATGTAGAAGTTTGCAGTAACTAAATAATTTTAGTATTTATTTTATATTTAGTAATATATATTCTACTAGAAAATTAATATGTCTATTTGAATTTGTAGTCTTGTCCTTTGTTTGATGTGAACTACATTTCTCACAACCATTTTAAAACCTCGAGAGGACAGGTCCTTATGGAGCAGGTAGATGTTTTTCAATTATTCAAAAACCTTGTACTTGCTACTTTTTAAATTTGGAAGAATCTTTGATATTCCTGTTAGATTTGAATTTCATTTTATATCACCAAAAATGGCAAATAGAAAAATTACTCCTCTTTTGGAATAAGACCCCATGTCTGGCACTTTTCTAAAGACATCTCCAAAGGTTAGTCTTTGTATTATATATCATATTTCATATAATATTTTGGATATTTTTAGTGTGTCAAGTCTTACTTCTAAGCTCTGTGCCCCATTCAAAGCGAGTCGGGAGTATGTTTCAACTGGAGCACTCAAGCTTTCTCTTCTGGAAAAACGACAAGAGCTTGTCATCTCCAAATGCAGTCTGCACATTCTGCCTGTGTCCTGGTTTCACACAGGAAGAGATCTGAAAGCATGTGCAGAGTGTCACTAAGCAAAATGATGTTCTTTGTGCCTTCACAGTACATGCAGCAAAAATCTATTAGAGAAGTTAAATTCAAATTATTTTGGACAAACAGAAATATGATCTATTAATTGTATATTAATTAAGATATATGTAATAATGAGCATAAATTATAAATAAAAATGGGCACACCATTGCAAATAAATGTAATTTCTTTCTTTACTGTAAACACTAAGATGATACAAAAAGAAAATTCAGTCCTTATATATACTGTAAAACAGGCTTATATAGGTCTTAATAATGAGTTGAATGTTTAAATATATCTAAGATAAATGCAGTAGCAGGACTAGGAACCAGGCTAGTAGATGCACTATTAATTCTCGGTTCTCATGTTGTGAATTTTATCAGACTTCACCTCCCCCTCAAAAAGAAAAAAAACAACCCAAAGATATAAGGCTCAGAACAAATCTGTGTACCATTAGGAGAGCTAAAGAAATTATTTCAGAATGAAATTAGGAGTTTTCCTTTTAGTTAGTACCTTTCAAAAGGTATCAAGTTCTGAATAAAATTAGAATTGGAGTATAGACACAAAACTGGAGTATAAATACTAAATATTAGACAATTTATTTTATAGTTAAGTAGTTAGGGTTAGCAAGACAAATGGAATGCATTAAGAAATGCTTTCTTCCATAACAGAGCTGAAGTATATCCAGGTTCTATGTACATTGTGCACAAAATCAGTACTTACATTGTTATGCAAACACTGAAAGCGTCAAGATAATTAAGTGAAACAGAAGCCCTGTTTTTTATTTTCAGTGAGAAATTTGGGATTGTCTAGCTTTTCAAGTCTAGCATTCACTTTCATTAGTCAAACTATTACAAAATAAACAAAGGCGGCAAATATATATAGGAAGAGTGGAATAGGTTTATTTGTGTAATGATGCCTTCTATCCTGGAAAGACACATTTCAGGCAATTGTATAGAAATTATTCAAATTTTAAAATTGGTATAGATATAATGGAATATATTCATAGAGGAGCTTTTTCAGGTGTTGAATGCACCTTTTGCATCATTTAGGTGTCTACATGTGGATATCAAATTCCTAGGGCAGGTCAAGTGACTTCCAGCAGCCACTCATAGAAAGATCATCCACTCTTCTGGGTCATTCACAGCTCCTATATGGTATCTGTTATTATATCAGTATGGACACTTTTGGATATCTATGCCTTATAGCTCTAAGCATCTATCTTCTACAAGTAAATCCTGCCCTACAGTTTGTATATTTGTCACAGTGCAGTCCAGGGGATTTTAACATTCTCAGTACTGCTGTAGGGCTGTAACAGTCACACAGTACAGCTGACTTACATAAAATGATCTTTCCCCATAGTAGTTTTTTACTAACAATTTCCATATTTTTATTAAATTCATCAACATTATGTGAGATACATGAGTAAATCAGTGAGGAAGTGTTTGCTTTACTTGGTTTATGTGCTTAATCAATAGGAAGAGTAGAAATTAGGGTTAGGTATGTATATTCCTATGAAGAATATATTGGAATTATATATCAAAGAACTTAGTTATATGGTGTGTCCCATTCAGATGTAGAAAATAATGAGAATAAAAGAAACTCAGAAGTGTCTTGGTTTAAAGACAATATATTTGGGAGGCGAAAACTCCAATAAGATGAAGGCACTCCCCTTTTATTCCTCTCTCTAAATATAGAAAAGACCAAAAATGCAAAGAGGTGTAAGTGAAAAAACAGCTATTTACCAACAGAAAATAGCAATAACTATGAAAATACAAGGAGGGAAAAAAATGGTTTACCTACAAAAACAAAGATCCACCAAAACTAAGTGGCATCCCCATACAAAACCTGACATCTGTTTTATCTGAAAATGTTTTATGCTGCTGAGATTCTGGGGTGGGTTCAGAAGTTTATTTGTTTCCTGCTGCCTGCCTGGGAACAGGGCACAGGATATGCGTCTTCTTGTAGATGCAGTGCAGCTTTGCTGGAGTTTGAGCACTTTGTGGCTGGAGCTGTGCAGTGGTTCTACTCTGTGCTCCAGCAGCTGTGGGGGCATGGTGCAGCTCCAGTGTCAAGCTGCTGAGTTGCGCTTTTGAGAGAGCAGAACAGAACAGTGTGGGGGCCAGGATGACCTCTGAAGTGCTCCAAGACCAGTGCTGTAGAGTTTCCCCTGGCTTCGTCATGGGATAAACAGCAAATTGACTGTCTGATGGTTTGCCTGGGCTCAGTCAGACAGCAAGCGAATAGCTGAGTGCTACAGCAAGGTTTCAGAGAGTCCATGGTGCTCTGGTGGCTAAAGCCAGGTAAAAGGAGAGCGAGAGTGTCGTGGTTTTACCACTAGGAAGCGTGGTACTGACAAGAGATGTTGGAGAGAAGCCACACACACCCAGAAAAGAAAACACACAAGTAACAAGGTTTATCTCACACACACAGAAAACCGACAATAAAGTGCAAAAACAGACAAATTGAGCTCTCCCAGACCCCGTGTCGGGATGAGAAAGCTCTAGACTAGAGCTGGTTTTCTGTTGGGGGCTCCTGAAGAGACGCCGGGATAATTAGAGAAGGACCGCAATCTCAGCTCTCACGGGTCCTGGGCCGACCTGGAGGAGCTCTAGGGTAGTGCCGAGCCTCTGCCCGGCTTCTGAAAAAACACTCAGACAATTAGCGAAACCGCGAGCACGCCCCCCGCCTTTTTTCCCGGGAAGGAATACAAGTGCTGATGGAAAGATGTGGTCTTTAATCCAGGCTGTAGCTGTTGAAATCACTAATCTGCCCGCACACGGGGGGCAGGGCTCAGCGCGGAGGTGCGTAGAAATGCAACCCTGAAACAGTCCACCCCCAGGGATACCACAAGAAACGCGACCCCGAAACCAGTCCACCCCCAGGGATACCACACCGTGCTGTAGCTGCTGGGTCGCTAATCCGTCCACATGNCCCCCCTTCCCCCACTGAGGGGGAGGAAGGGAGAAAAACGGCTTTATCTTTTAACCCACAACAGAGAATTTTGGCCCACGCTCGGACTTTTATCTCCTGTCCCCTGGCCCCTGGGACACTCCTGTCCAAGGACTCTTTCTGGTGGGTCCCAAAGACCTCAGAAAATTGTTTTCCCCAATTTGGCTAAGGTAGAGGTTGGATGGGTAGAGGGGCGGGAGGAGTCAGCCACCCCACACTTTGGATGATGTATTGAGATGAATATTCATCACTGGAATTTGGTTCATCCCTCCTAATTGTAGCTAAACAAGAAGAGATGATGAAATCGAGATGACAGTTCTGAAGTCTTCCTCTTTTTACCTGATCCAATTAGTGCAACCTTGCTACAGGTGGCATTATGCACACCATAAATACAAACAGAATTATTAATTTGTTGTTACTGTGCTAGTATTTAGTGTCAGTATGGCTGGCAAAAATCCAGAAATCTCTTTGTCTAAACAATTTAATAAGGAAATGTATATCAGATATTTAAAGTGTTGTAATTTAGTAGGGGCAATAATTGGGACAATTTACCACTCATTAGTGAAAGAGCCAATGATGCTGCCTGAAATGTTCTAATGTGCTTTCTCATTTCTGATAGAAATGCACGATGTGCCAAACTGAAGAACTGATATCCTGTTGTCTGCACTTAACCATTCTTCATAAAGATTAAACAAGAAAAAAAAATTCTTCATTTTTTTGGCATTTTACAAAAATACATAAAAATTCACCTGTATAATCACATATGGATTTGTATCATCAGGCATCTATCTTCTATTTTCTCCAGAGAAATATAAATTATATTTTGAAGCCGTTACTTATATACCTGTGTAAAAATCACCTTGCATGACTCTTCACAGGATTCCCATGTAAGTTCAGACCTATCTACTGCATTGCAAATAGAGAAATTTTACCAGCGTTATGAGCAAAGACCTAATAAATCTGAAAAAGTGTCCAGGATGTGTTACAATTCTCAGACTAGTTATGATGCTGTGAAGCTTATATTATATAATTTTCTAGTAATTTTGTACAAGTTTTCTAAAGTATAGTTTATGAAGTTTTCACTGGTTTTCACATCTGCTAAGTTTTTTCTATGAGACAGGAATATTAGCCAAGATAGAAGACCTTAGTTGTTTATGAAGATTATACTGAAGAGGAGCCATAACATCTAGCAAAGCCAGTCAAAGCTAGGCCAGAAGCCTTGAAGATGTTTCAGAGAAATGGTAGCATGCCAAACCACTGAAAGGTTAAGCAAGGAAGAATAAGACAGGAGGGAGACAGAGTCTAAGAGCCCCAGACACAAGCTAGGAGGTGTGTCCATAAAAAGATTCCAAGTCTTGATGAATTTACTTTTACAGCAACAGAATTTCTTAATGCCATTGCTGATACAAAATTTTTTTTAGACTGAGAAATTTGGTCAAGGAATCACAGAATCACAGAATTAACTAAATTGGAAAAGACCTTCAAGATCATCAAGTACAACCTATGACCTAACACCATCTCATCGACTAAACCATGGCACTAAGTGCCTCATCCAGTCTCTTTTTAAACTCTTTCAGGGATGGTGACTCCACCACCTCCCTGGGCAGCCCATTCCAATTGCCAATCTTTCTTGAAGAATTTTGTGAAGAATCTTTTCCTAATTTCCATCCTAAACTTCCCCTGGTGCAGCTTAAGACTGTGTCCTCTCGTTTTGTCACTGGTTGCCTGAGAGAAGAGACCAACCCCCAGCTGGCTACAACCTCCTTTCAGGCAGTTGTAGAGAGCAATGAGGTCTCCCCTGATCCTCCACTTCTCCAGGCTAAACAGTCCCAGCTCACTCAGCCCCACTTCATATGGCTTATGTGACAGACCCCTTACCAGCCTTGGTGCCGTTCTCTGGATACATTCGAGGATCTCAGCATCTTTCTTAAATTGAGGGGCCCAGGACTGGACACAGCACTCAAAGTGCGGCCTAACCAGTGCTGAGTACAGGGGAAGAATGACTTCCCTGGTCCTGCTGCCCACACTATTCCTGATAGAGGCCAGGATGCCACTGGCCTTCTTGGCCACCTGGTCACACTGCTGGCTCATGTTCAACTGGCTGTCGACTAGTACTCCCAGGTCCCTTTCTGCCTGCCTACTCTCCAGCCACTCTGTCTCCAGCCTGTAGCACTGCATGGGGTTGTTGTAGTCCAAGTGTAAAACCTGGTGCTGGGACATGTTAAATCTCATGCTGCAGGATTCTGTCCATCTATCCAGCCCTTCAAACTCCCATAGAAGAATCAGAGAGTGGCTTCTTTGAGAAGTCTGTACTTCTGTAATATTCCTGTAGGTTTTTTTACTGCTGCAGGGTGAGAAAGACCATGAGGCTGTGATGTATATTTGCATATGTGTGCTGTGTCTGTCCAGAAGGACAAGCGATGATTATTCTTACTTCCCACAAGACTCCTATATATAAGCTTGGGACAATAAAATTGTTACTTTGATTTTATAGCTAGATTACTCATAATCTGAAGGCATATAATTATTATTTAAACTGATAAAAGATCAATATTGTATTATTTTGTATAGTTTACTGAAAGACTTGAGAAAGCCTTTGCACCATGAAATATAGTGATACAATTTCAATTGGTTTTGGTTTAGAAAAGCACAGTTACACACAGAACATCTACAGTCTGTTATCGAAGTTTATTAAAGTATTGCATTCAAGGAGTAGAAAGCCAAATGCTAACTCAAGAAGCAGCAGAAGAGAATCAGCAAGAGAAATATACAATCCCTGGAAAAAGATGATAGCAATTCTGTCTCACCAGTAAGCCAGCATAGGTAACGGAGAACCAGCTGAACTTCAGAGATGAATTGACTTCTGTCAAGTTCTAAAGCTAATTGCTAACTTTTTGAGCAGTTCCCTGCATGGCCTATTTCAATATTTGCTGTATTTATATGCTGCATTTTGAAAGGTGATGTTCCATAATAAAATTTAGATATAAAAATACACTAAACATTGACACTTCAATTAAAGTTGATCCTATCTTAATGAAAAACCTTTGAAAAGTATAAATTCTCCAGAGTGTTTTCACAAGATATATTGTATAGTATTGGTTCTTTTCCCACATTTTAATAGGTTTTGCTTAGAGCCAAATAATAATTCTGGCCAGAAGAAATAATCTAGTGCATAATGTTTAAATGTTTTCACTATTGCTACTCTCCTCTTTGCCCTATTAGAGGGGAAAAATAAATCTTCCAACTCATTAGTAGATGTACTGATCCTCCTGATTCTGTATTGTCTAATAAAGGTTGTTCATGAAGTCAGTCTCTTTATATACATGTGTAATCTGTAACAGCACTGGGACTTTTTTTCTTCTCCTTATATTACATATGAGGTTTATCAGTCTAGAAAGGAACAGAATACCTTTAAAAGGACCATATATTGGCTGCAAAGCCTGTCTAGGAGCCCATAGGGGTCTCTGTGGGACAATCCATATGGCTGTAAGTTCTGTGTCGCAGGAATAAAACAGCATCCCTGTCTTTGAAACACACAGAACTATTGAGATGAAATGACAGAGATAGAAATACTGCTGGAAAAAAACCAGTGGGAAATAATGTAGCTAGAGGCAGAGTTAACTATAACTGCACTCTTTGCCATCTTTGCAAAGGGTTCAGTTTATTGGTTGGTTTGTTGTGGGTTTTTTCCCCACTCTATTTTCATTTTAATTTGGTTGTTTTCATAATTTATAATACTGAAGTATGTAAATTATATTTTTAAAATAGTTCTTTAATTTCAAGAAGACAAATAATGATGATTATTCACATGTTTTAGAATACTATGTAAATTCTACAGGACAAATATTCTACTCTCAATATTTTCTATTGTAGATAGAGAATTTGTGAAAGTAAGATTAAGTTATCACACAGGAAATTTAGTTGAAATTGAATTTAACTTAACTCCCTGTTGCAAAAAAAAGCATCATGAATTTGTCCAATCCTACTGACCAGTAGTCTGTCTTGCAGTGCTGTTCTTTTTCATAGTAGTGAGATTTCTGAGTACCCACTCTACAGCATTGGACTAAGACCAAGGTTTTCACTGACAGCTATTTTGTCGTGACTGCAGTCTATTTTAAATCTCATTTTTCACAGATTTCACATGGGAATTTGTATGCATGTAATGTAAAAGAAACAAAAGCAATATTACAGACAGTGAAAGTGTAAGCTTCATCTTCCTAAAGTCCTATACAGAGAAGCCGCGGGAACTGCCTCTGGGTGTTCTTCGTTCTTTCACCACTTTTCCATCTGGGAAAACATAAGAGAATCAATAGATCAGATTCTGGAAGTTATGCTTTAGAGGTTATTTCTTTTTACCAAATGAATTATTTTCATCCTTTTCCTCATAAATATAATCAGGAGGAAAATATTTTAACTAGTGACAACTGAGGTAACTAAATACTGCAGCTTTGCTTAGATAAGGATAAAAAAGTCTTAAACCTTGCTTGACAGTGTCCAGTCACAGCATGAAGGACAAATTTTTCATGGACTTTGCGTTAGTGTGATGTATGGTTCTCTTTGCACACACCACCACCCCCCCGCCAGTAAACTAACTTCATACAGGATAAGTGTAAAAACAGGAATAAGAGGTACCATTACTTGAAAATTTAGTTCTTCTTCACTGTGTCCTTGAAACTTCTCAAAAAGCATTGCAATCTTTTAGAGTGACTTAATGAATAAGGTAACAAAGTCCTGAGAGATCCCAATGGTTTCACAAAAATAGATTCTAAACTGGGGTTTTTTCCTTCTTCTTTACTAAACTCTTTCTTTGTATACTAAAGGAAATTTGATTAAATACATCTGTCTCTGGTCTTTAAAGTTATAATGCCAATTGAGATACTTATTATTAAAAATTTGGCATCATTACATGTTGTAAATATTAAGATTACAGAGTTATTACATTCTGCCAGTAAAAATCAGAATGTATGTACTGATTCATTTTCAGCTAATCATGAACAGAAATGGTTTTAACTTCTTGATCCTATGAGAATGTGCTACCCAAAGGCCTTCATGTGTAGAATTGTATCAAATAAACTTGTCTGCACATGACTGGGATTTTTATTTTTCTGAATGAATGTGTAATGCTGAAGAATTCCTACTTGCATCTTTTATGGCTTATGCTACAGGCGTCATTGCGGCGAGAAAGCTCTTTTGATTTTTAGAGGTCTGTATACAAAGTATGTCTGCCCCGTGATTATTATACAGCCTGGTTCACAGATTGGATGTTATTGAAGTCTGTGTACCCAATAGGTTGGATCAGTTATGATTTTTATGATTTATAATAGAGCACATAAAATTATAATATATATAAGAAAAGAAGAGGAAAGCTGAAAATCTTGGTAAGTACAGACACAATATTTTTTCAGAGACCACTAATTTTGAATTGATTGTTACTAACTAGTAGAGAAAATCTCTCTAGCCCTTTTACTTCCCTATTGGATATAATAACATTTCCATTTGTTTTGCCTTTTTGCCGATACCACTATTACTGTAATTGCCATGAACAATTAAAAAGGAACAAATGCTGCATTAAGGGAATATACATTCTTAATCCACAGTTGGTAATCACCCTTGGAAATACCACTGCACATTAGATTAGGTCTTATCTGATATAAACAGATGTAGTTCCATGGATATATTTTGTGTTTCATAATGCTTTTGTCCATAATTTCCATAGGTTCATATGACTTAAGAATATACTTAAGAATATACTCCTAGGCAATGTGTCTGAGATGTAACTATCAACATGTTATATGCAGACATGAATGATTTGGTGAAAACAAATCCCATTAACCAATATTTGGGGGGACAGTTCTGTTCAATGTTGGCTGAAAGCTAAGAACTTCTGATGATAAATGCAGGAGCTCTGTTTTCTCTTGTAATAAGTGCCTGTAATTCAGCCTCAGGCATAACACTAAAAGGCTTCCAAACTTTCATCAAATTAGGGTTTTTTTGTTATATTGATTTAAGTGGTCCTAAACAAAAATTAATTTTACCCAGTAAGTTTAATATCTTCAATTTAAAGTTTGTAACAACAGAAAAGAAGAGCGTGGATATATACTGTATATATTTTTCTACTCTTCTTATCCACACTTTCTCCATGAAGAAAACTAATGTAGACTCCACTAGGATCTGATCACTGTCTGTCACATACATCCTCTCAGATAATCATAATGATAGTTTTGGCTGAGTTTTCAGTATATTCTCTGATCTTGATGAGATGGAGTTTGAGCCAGAATTTTAAAAATTTAAGATTGTGGGCAGATTTTGAATTAATTGTATCCAGCTGTTGGCAGAACTAGGGGGAAAACAGTCAAAATGGCTTTGTCTGTGACATGTCTGGGACTGTGGGAGCAACCTTTTTACTAAACTTAGAAAAAGCATTTTGGACTATTTTGTTCTCCCATCATACATTTATGTGTTACTACTTCCTTTCTTTGAAACTTGATGTCCTTGGTTTATTTAGTATTTTTTGAATTAAACCCACTTCAGCAAAAAAAGCATTACCTATTAGACACCATGATACAGACTCTGTATAGACACTTTTTAAGTAAGTGTATCCTGCCTTGAATTATAAAAACAACTAAAAAATTGATCTGATAGAGGAATACCATGGGCAGTGAAAAAGAGAATTATAAAAGCAGTAGGTTTTGCTAAGGTTCTGGTGAGACATAAAAGAACTCTGTAAGTCAGACATATCAGGATATGATTCACTGTAACCATAGTTTACTGCACAGCGGCCACAAGTATATTAGACCTATCAAAAGCAGAAATCTGAATTCACATTCTTTCTCTATGATACTTGGATAACGCTCTCTAACAATGTGTGTTGGAGAGAGAGATAAAACTACAATACATGTGTTGCATAGTTTAAATTATTATAAAGTGAAAGAACAAATTTTGACTGCGTTTCTTCATTGTTCCTAGATATAAATATATACAAAACTTTTTAATTCAGTGGTGTCAATTATATATCAATGTCCACTGTAGAATACAAATATGAGTCTGACAGTGAAGATTTTTCTTACAAAATTATTTCTGATTATTTTCTTAAAATATGAAGGGTCAGTGACAACATGCTGACTTTGAAGATAAATCAGTTTATACCATATAAGAATTTCCATCCCATTTATCTATTAAAGCTGTATTTTCTATTGCATCACCAATAAGATAAATAGTGACTATGCGACAAGCTTATGTATACCATAAAGCCTGAAAAAGAAACAAACATCTAAGACCTCCAAAATATATGTGCTAGAAAACTAGATAAATCTAAAGAGCCAAGCCAAAGATTTCCATATCAATAACTTAGTCTTCAGATTTTAATAGCTTCAGTGATCTAGGGAAATAGACTACATTCAACAAAATGCAAGTTTATAGCTCAGTGGATGGAGATTCAGGCTTCCATTATAAATAAGTGGCACTGCACTAAATTGCCCTAGCCTCTTACTGCACAACACTCTTTGAGTCTAGCAAAATATTACTACATTACTTTGCCCTTTGTACCAACAGCAGCAGCACATATTGACAACAACAACTAATTTACCCCAGGGAACACCAGGTTCTTTTTGAGTTCAGTACACATGAATAGAGGTGGGTTGATTATCTCTTTCCCCCATTAATTTCTAATGCAAGAAATACTAGTTTTTGTGGCAGAAGGACAGTAATACAAATGGCTGAAAGTATTATCCATCCATTTTAGCTTCTTTGAACTAATCTTTCTTGTATAAGTGTGCTATAAAATAGACGCTGATTTACAATATGCAGCTTGTACTAAACATCGTATTTTATAATATTTTTTAATAAAATATGAAAAATTATCACTAAAGACTTTAATTTTTTTAAGTAAATAGTCTTAAACTGACAAAAATACAGATGTCCCCTAATTTAACAAATATTTTACAGAATCTTAAGACAAAAAATAGAGATTTTCTCTTCACTTGTGGTTTGCAGATGAGTAGACAAACACATTACTTTACACAGGTATTCAATATCTTGTACTTCTAACATTATAAAGTGCCTGGTACATTTGGAAAAATTATAAAGGAGATGAACTTAAAGTACTCACAGGCACATGCAAATCAATGTTCTAGCATGATTGTTTGTATGAAGTATAACTAACAGAAAAAAATCCCTGTTGCTATTATTGATACGTAATAAATAGGCTACTTGTCTTGCTTTATTTAGCTACCAAGTTAAATTAAAAACCTAAGCTTTTGTATGTGTGTATGTGATCAGGAAAAGTGTTTTTTCTGCAGCTGTTCAATCTCTTACTTCAAACAACACTACATAAATATTGAAATTTTTTTCCTGTGTTCCAAAAGTCTTGGTGACATCAAAGGCAATGTGCTTTCAAAAGCAATGCCTAGCAACAATTTCCTCTGTGAGAAGCTCTGTCCTACTAGAGAGTATTTGATACGATTTAAGAGCATGTATCAAGTCGTCTGCCATAGAGATTTGGGCACTTTGTGTGTTCCTGTACATGCATAACATCCTGTTATATCTGAACTATAACGGAATTCAGGCAAGCACTAGATGATGAGAGGACCAGACCTACAAAGTAAGGTTTTAGATATGTAGAATAGGAGGTCAGAGAGCTTTGCAGTTAAAAATTTAATTAGTTAATGGCATTTCCAACCACAGGCTTTTATGATTTCCATATCACAGTTATGACTGACAACTAAAAAATGAGGGAATTTTCTGTGAAACTAATGTGTTTACACTTATGATGCTACATTTTTCTTCCACATGGCATCTGTTACCGGTCATTGTCAGAGAGAAGACTTTGGGTAAAATATTCTTCTCAAACATTGATGAAGTATTTAAATTACCATTAATCCCATTCAAGATAACTACTGGATTATGTTTATAACCTTTTAAATAAGCTCATAGTCAGTGCTCAAAGAGTACACAGTCTGTCTAGACTGAAATAGTGGACTGCACAAGTGAAAACACTGTTTTTTTCCTATGTGCTAACACTTTTGTCTTGTCATCACTCTGTTCTTCATAATCTGTGCTCTCATTGGACAACACTACACTAGAAATACACAGTAAGACACTAGTGTGTGAGACAAGCAAAGGAGTCTCTTAATATACAGAAAAGTCTAACAGGAAATCTGTACTTTGTTCTGTAATTGTTAATTCTGCCACTTAAACTCTCTTTGGGAAATGCAATTTGGTGATACTACTTTATCTTTGCTAGAAATTTCTGTCAGCTTAGCTGTATCACACACACGTCATGCCTTATCCTTCTTTAGATCAGTATTGGTGTTAGAGTCATGAAAAATTAAAGAAAATACTGCAATTCTAAATTTTCAGCATAAATAATGTAATATTCAGGAGGGTCTAAAAAATACAGATGATTTGGTTGGTATTTTCTCAGTATATTTTTTTGTTTAGTCATTTAAAGATGAATATTGTACAGTTTGTACTCAATAACTAAAAATGGATAACTCAAAAAAATGGATTTTTGTATTATAAAAATGATTATACATACCCATACTGCAGTCATAGCAATAAAATCAGTGTAACACCAAGTTAACAGCACTGAACTAAAGCCACAAATCTTGGTGACCTCTGAAAACATTGTCCTATTTACAGGGACTGGGGCCAGCTTATCACTATGTGGGTATAACTAAAACTGTGTATTCTACACCCTCTATGTCATTTCTGAAGGACTGTTAATAATCAATCATTTGTAGCAGCTGCCCAGGGCACACCTGACACCACAGGCCATAAGAGACAAGGAAAGAGACAAATCTTGCGAGGCAGGGGAGTGTTTTCACACCAATGACTCATCTGTGATAACACCTCTCGGGCGAGCCATCAACACCCTCACACCCAGATGGAGGGATCACGTCTGCTAATGGGCCAATAATGGATCCAACTGCACTGGCATAAGAAGCATTAAGATGAAGGTATTAATTCAGTATTTGATACCTCTGTGTCGTGGTTCTACCACTAGGTGGCGTGGTACTGACAAGAGAGATCCAATAGAAGCAACACACACCAAAAAACCCCAAATAACAAGGTTTATTTTACACACACAGAAAACCAACAATAAAGCGCAAAAACACACAAATTAAGCTCTTCCGGGGCCAGTGGCTGATGCGGGGAAGTGTCAGGGTAGCGCTAGGTTTTTACCGGAGCCTCCTGAAAAGACACCGTAAAAATTAAAGCTCGGCGCTGAGGCAAGCAGAGATGTTCTCCCAATCAGCTCCATCCAAAAAAAGAGGAAGATGGCCGCTGCTCTCGTCCTTTTATAGAGNCTGACACAGAAATTAACTTCCAGTAATGGCTCTATCTCGATTTACAGGCAAAACTGGCATAAGAGGCAGTTGCAACGATTCAGATCATCAAAGATTCCCAAAATATCCCATGACTCACAGAGTTAAACCACACATTGTGAAACTCCTTGCCCTGGAGGAGGTACTGGGCATTCCTACCTGAAACTGAGCACACACAGTCTTCAGGTTTTGGGACTTCTGGTACTTCATCAGATCAAGAGGAGGAACAGAACTTCAACAGCATTGTGACTGCCACTCTCAATGAGACTGTAATCATTACTTCAACAGAATTGTGACTATCATCCTGACCAACAGGTTTCCTTCTCTTCTGCTTTGCATCCAGAGATGTCATGTGGTGCTCAGCACAGGAGCTAATGAGCACTGTGCTGTTCTGGTCCCAGGGTGCTGGGCTATACTCTGTGGGTTAAAACCAGTTTCTTCTGTTGTATTTATTGTAATCTTTTTAGTAAATTGTAACTCTAACTTGTAATCTCTCTTATATTGGGTTCCTTTCTCCCACCAGTTTAGTTTAAACCAGCACAAACATACATACAGCATTAGGGGACCAGGCATGATTTACTTACTATTCAGTTGGGTTTTGCAATATATATTGGCTTCAGTTTAGTTACAACTGTAGTAACCCTGATATCTGTGCTAGGTAGTCTACTAGCTTACCGTTTTGAACTGCAGTGCAGGCAAATCTGGTGTCTTGAAATGCTACTTCCATTCCTAGCATTTGTTTTCCAAGGAAGACTTTTATTCTCCTTGCTACAATTAACTTTTTTAACTGTTTTATGAGATTCTCTCTGTTGGTGCTCTAAGTCTTAGAGAAAAATTCATAAACATGATCAAAACGATTTTATTCATAACTATAGTTCATTTGATGAGCTTTGTTGATCATAACTCCCCTTGTTTAGCAACAAACAGAACTACATTTCTAGAAACAATTCCATCTTTCCTTCTCTTCAGAAGCATATCTATCAGCCTCTTTACTTAGTCACTGAGAAAACTTACCCCTTGCTGTTAGAAACTGTAATTTGAAATTGAAATACAGAATATGAAATCTAAAGTTTCAGATAACAAAATCTGGCTGTAATTATATTTACACACATACACAAGGAAAACCCCTCAAACCCACAGAGGGAAACTTTTAGAGCTGAGTGCCAGAAAAGCAATACAAACCAAAACCCAAACCTAAGCTAATCCAGTTATGAATGAAACACTCCATGTCTTCTAACCTGTTTCATTAGACACAGTATGAAATACATTAATGTGAAGATCTGATGTACTTAGATATTGGCTGAAGCAGGGAAGATGTAATCATGCCATTTGTAACTTATATAGGTTTATCTTTAAATTGCAAGAAATTTGGGTTAAACAAGAAAGTTGAGTTGGACTTTTAATGTATATTGCAATTATTTATCTGGGGAGCACTGTGTTTGCAGAGGGTTTTTTTGTTTTGGTTATAATTTTTACCCTCAAAAATTAATGCCATTCGTATGCTTTTAACCTAAAGAAGTAGCTACTTGTGCCAAAGGACTGACGTACACTGTGAGTACGAAGAATAGAAGAAATTGCATCTTAACTGCATAAAAGGCAAAAATATGAGACAAACTGGCATGGCAGAGAATGCCCAAATGAATTCATAGCCAGGAGGCCCACTTTTTCAGCCTTCTGCAGGCTGCAGTTTGCAACAGCATCCTGAGTGTTATTACTCTATTACTACGCAGAGGTCTAATTCAGCTTCCAGCTGCACGGCCCTTTATGCCCATTGTCGAGTCACAAGTGTGAACTGTTGCTACGTACAGCAGATATGTATGTAGAATACTGCTATGATTGAAGGACCTAGCCAATAAGTAAAAATGAATTCTTAGATTCTTTCAGAGCAGTGTGGTGAAGGTATTAATTCAGTATTTGATACCTCTGACACAGAAATTAACTTCCAGTAATGGCACTATCTTGATTTACAGGCAAACTTTAGAGAAGAAATTTACCATTCATCAATTAGTCTGCATCTTGAAAAGGTTAGTCTGACACGCACAAGTCAAAGGAAACAACTAAACAATAAACAGGCATGAAATGGAAGAATAGACAAGAAAAATGATCTTACAGATAAAAACATTGTTGGACTACTGCTTCTTCATTACTTCAATCAATTAAATTTAATCAAAGAATGAGTGGCTATTGAATTACATGATGACAACCCACTTGAATGTATTATAAGAATAAACCCTTGGAAAAAAGAATCCTTGAAAAAAAGAAGATTCTGTAAAATAAACTAAATAAATAGACAAATTTATGCATTGCTACCAAGCTTACAGTCCTGGATTGTTTCTTAAACATATATATTTGTGGTTAACAATCTTTTAATATGTTTTAGTCTTGAAAAGAAGGTTCAGGATTATATACAATAAAAACTTTATGAATACAAGTTTTATGCTTTTAGTGGCTATGTTGCTGTTTTTAATAGAAACTGACTTGTCTATTTAACTGACATTTAACTTAGTTTGGGTCTAGTCCAACAACACACAAAGAATGGAAGAGAGTGGTGTTTTTCTC
>VYZS01076394.1:0-38549 GCA_013400695.1 Neodrepanis coruscans | reverse complement strand
ACTTTTCATCTGGTGTACCAACAAAAAAAATCCCCAAGATCATCTTCAGGATCTCTTCAGGAGACAATAAAAGGGTGAGAGTATATGACATTGGGAGAAGGAATTACAGTGGATTTCCCTCCGTGATCTTGGCTGTAGCCATCAAATTTAGCAACTCCAGTAAGAGCAGTGAGTTCTAAAAATCCTTTTTGTTAACTTCCAGCATTTCTGCTGTTCATTTCATCAGTTGGCCTTGCCCTTTGTGTTAGAGAACAGTTGACCAGTTTAAGAGGTGGTTGGATTTTCCATGGGTATATTGTGCTGTTAAAGCTCAGGATGCCAGTTTTGCAGTAACTGTTGTGTTGCAGGATTATACACACGAGTTCCACAAAACCAAAGCAAATTTCCTGGCGATTCGAGAGAGGGAGAATCTGTTGGGATCCGTGCGGAAAGACATCGAGTAAGTTGTGCTGCCACAGCAGGGGATGGGGACTGTCCCCAGAGGGAGAACCTTCTGGAGGAGGGCCCTTGGCATAGCTCACTACAAGAAAAAAAGTTACTTGAATTCCCAGGTTCTGTTAAGATTCTGTTTTGTTGTGTTTGAGGTCATACAAAAGCGGGTCTGGTGTGAATAACAGAAGAACAGAACTATTCCTGAAGGAGCACGAACACCTTAGAAAGTAGGTGGTGTTTCTTTCTTACTTATGTTTGAGCTATTTAACTTTTCTGGGGGATGAAACACTCTGAATTTCAAGTGTGTGTGAAAGCTGTGTCCATTTGTAGATGGGCAGTAGTTTGTGCCTTGCACTGTGCATTCTGTGACAGTGCTGCTGCTGAGGCAGCTGGATAAATGTTTGTGGGTTGTGTGAGTGTGAAGTGTGTTGGTGGGTAACAGTCATGGGAGTTGTCAGTGATTTTGGCTTCAGGATGTTGTCAGTGACATCTCTGTGTTGGGCTTTCACAAGTCACTTGTGACTCAGTCCTTCTCCTCCCAAGGGGTTGGATGCCTTCACACACTGACTGGAGGAAGGGTTAAGAAATGAAACAGAAACTCCCATGACTTGGCTGATTTTCCCTTTACTGAATGTGTACAGAAAGTGATGGAAGAGGCTGATTCCAAAGTTACCTGTGCACTTAAATATTTCCAGATTGACTCTAATTTATGGTAACAAGCAAAGTAGAAAGCACTGTGTTCTTATTCCTGTTGCAGGGAGGACATTAAGTGGCTGCTTTGTGTGTCCCTGTGCCCCCAAAGCAGCACAGACTGGGGCAGAGTACCGCAAAATTCAAGTTTTTTAGGGTTAAGGCAGCTCTGGTGCTCCTGGCTCTCCTTGCCTGTAGTGATGCTAAACCTCAGGCTCCCACAAGAGGGCAGGCTTGCATTTAGAGACAGCAAATAAATAAAAAATTACCCGTGGCTTTCTCAAATGTGCTTTCTTACAGATAACTTGATCTTAGAGCCAGAACTGCACAAAAAGCCTTTACAGGAAATTAAATTTTATTTTTTTTTCCATTGTCACTTAACACCACTTTGTCCTCAGTTTTCTGTAATGTCTTTAAAACTCAGAAATTTGTCAGTTTAAAGCTTGAATTTTGAGGTTTGTTAGGTTGAATTTATTCTTAAAGATGCTTGATCATGGAGTAGAAAGTTTCCAGGAAAAAACCCCAATCAAAACAATTTTAATAGTTCAGAGATAAATCTTATCTTTAAACGTCCTACTTAGAGAATCAATGTGAGTAAACCTGATTCTTTCTAGATTTTGTTTTGGGGTTCTTGTTTTATTTTGGTTTCTTACTGCAGAGGTGGTAAATACTTTTGTACATTTGACATTTTGTTAAAGAAGGCCACAAATATCTCTGGAGTTGTAGAATGTGCTTCTAAAAAACTGACTTTCCTCTGAGTGCACCATTTTGAAAAGTTTGGAACAATGAAGAGAGGAAAACTTCAACCATTTTATAAAGAGATAGTTTCAGAATTTGGGCCTAACATTGGTTCAGGCATTGACTATTTTGATTTTTAAACATCCTGAACTGTTCAGTGTATTTTTAGGATTGGATTGCCTGAAAAATAGAGTTAAATAAGGCAGTTTTACAAACAGTTAAGCTATTTCTAGGTGATTATTTGAAAGTATCAAGACTTTAAAACCCCCCTGCCACAACACTGAGGAAAAGAAAAGAAGAAATAAGTGTGAGCTGGGGATCTTTAGGAAACAAGACCAAAACTAATCAAGGGATACCACTGCAAGGTGGAGATAACTGTGAGGACTGTGAAGAAATCCAGTGGAGAAGCAAAAGACAACATTGGCAAGAAATCAAAGCTTGCAAGATGTTCAAAACTTTTGAATTGAGAAGCAGTAAGCTCAGAAAGAGACACTGGCAGAGGAAATTATTAGAGAGTTGCAACACATTTGTCTTCAAAGGAAACGGTTAATGAGCTATTTGTGCCAAAAAGCTGGGAAAAGGTCCCAAGAAATCACCAGGAGCTGGCAGATTACACCAAACATGCTCCTGGGATAAACTGACAAGCTTTGTGTGAGTCATGATGCTGAATATTTGTGGTGTGCAGCAAATCCCGGTGCCAGACTAATTGACAGAATTACATGATGAATATATTTACATTGTCACAAAGACACAACAGCAACAACCCAAATGTATTTTCAGTGCACTTAAACCAATGGAAAGAGCTTGAGAAATGGATGTGGGAGCATAAATTGTACAAATGTGTTATTATATCCTGCAGGGCAATGAAATACTGCCACAGGAATGATAGATCAGATATTGGAGTGTTCACCTGGTCTTGACCCTGCTTCATTTATGACATTAAGTACTTTGACCTGTTACATATTTATTCCCTGATCAGATAATGGAGGTTGTGTGAGCTGTTGCCCCAGTGCAGAGTCCCAGCTTTTTCCTTTGTGCAAACCAGTGTGAGGCAGGATAAATGGACACTGGAATTTTCCCTTGGCAATGTTTTCTGTGAATGCTCTTTAAAAAAACTGCTGGCAGCCCTGGGTGGGATAGTTTGTGGAATATCTCACTGGGGAGGAAGAGGAGGAGAGCCAGGAAGTTTTTTTTCTGGGACAGACTTTGGAGAGAAGCTCTGGGCCTTTCCTTTTTACCTAAATCCCCCTTTTCTATTTTTGAGTCATATTTTGAACATCATCTCTTCTGGAAGAAGACTGAAGGGGAATCAGTTTGCCTTGATTTTACCTATGTAGATAGTCATAAAAAAGGGAAATAAAAAATCTGTGAATACAAAACATTGTTGAATAAAAGGATCTGATATACACTGAGCACCAAGGGAATGACAGAAAGGGAATGTAGACCCTGTGGCTGTGCCTGCCTTTCCATTAAGCTGTGAGGGCTGTGGATCCTTTTGGATCCCTTTCCCAGGGTGGGGCTGGCTGCTGGGTCAGAGCTGCTGGCACAGAGTGTGCAGCACTTCCAGCACAGGGATCCTGGTGCTGCTGGGGGCTCCTCATTTCTGGGAGGGTTAGAGAACACACCCTGTGCTTCTCTGTCTCAAAGCTTCTCTGCTGCCTCAGTTCATTCTGTAAATCAACTGATGGTGAGTTTTGTTGGGAAAGATTTGTTCAGAAACTGGATATGAGGCAAGACATGTCCCAAGTGCCTCAGTTTCCTACTTAAGTTTTGTACAGGTAACTCAAGGATGGCTTTACCTGCCTCTGGAGGGAAAAACAATAATACCTAAATGTTTTAAAAACAAATTCAACCCCTGCTAATTAAAATAAGGCTGGCAGTCAGATCTTGATGAGTATTGATGCCTTGTTATGATTTTTACCTCATCCCCCATCTTGGCATGTCATAAGCTTCAAGAAATACCAAATCTGAAATCAAGAAGTACCAATACCATGGTTGTGTTTGCTGTTCGTTTTTTAAAGCTTGTTTTCTTGGGTCTGTGCCACTCCCTAAAGGTGTTTCATCTTTTCTGTCTCTGTGCTTTTGGCCAGGGAAGCAAACAAGTCATCCTTTTTCTTCTAATGCTGTTTTGCTGTTTTCCATCCAAAGGAAACAGTTTTGATGAATAGATGTAGCTTTGGCATTTTAGAAACTGCTCTGAAAAGTGCTGTCTCAGAGGAAAGAATTTTGTCAACTTAGTGTCTGCCTGGAGAAATTCTGCAGTTATTGATGACTTACAGCCTTAAGTCAGCAAAGAAGGGACAAATGTGCCTGATAAAATTGGCAATACTGTGTGTGTGTGAGTGAAAATGCCCCTTGTGTTGGTACTTGGGTTGTGTGTGAGTGATATCAGGTGATCCTGATAAATTTGTCTCCAAATTGATGGAGTGTCCTGAAGTTTAGGTAGAAATTAAAGTTTGTATTGCCTGTGGTGAATTCCTGACTGAGTGGTCACCAGCACTTGCTGTGGTAGATTTGTTCTGTCATTGTAGGGCCACTGTGTAACTTTTTGCTTTATTTCTTTATTACTCAGCTCAAAAATTAGTCATTTATGTCTTTCAGAAGAAGTGTGTGGTGGTGCAGATATCATTAGCTTTGGTTTTAATTGTTGTCAGGTGACTGCATGTTTCTGGTGAGTGTTGCTATGCTCCCTATGAATCTATCCTGTAAAAAATAATCATTTTAGGTGGAGTATCATGTGTGAGAGATGCTGGAGGGTGAGATGAACAGACACCCCTGTGTGCCTTCAAATGTTTAGCACTGGGACAGAGCAGGTGGGTAAGAAACTTGGAAGGAGGAGAAAGAGGGGAGCAAACAGATCAGAGGGATGTGCTCTGCATGGGAAAGAGAAAAGAGGAGTAAGAGAAGTGAGCAAAAGAAATAACAGGAAGCTGCAGCAGTTGTGTAATCACCCATTAATAATACATACCTGGGATGATCAGGAGAAATTAGTGTTTGTGCAGCACTTCATGGGTCTGAAGTGCTCTGGAGTACTAAATATTTTTATTACTTTTCTGGTGGCATTTCATTTCTCAGCAGGACTGTTTGGGCAGAAATGGGCACATTCAGTAGAGAAGGATCACCAGGGAGCTGCTTTCAGACTTTGTTGGTGCTACAGGCCAGATCCTGATGGAGGGAGGGAGTGACTGGCTGGTTTTTCTCTAAATGTTGACTTTGCCTACAAATTTCAACTTCAGCAGGGATTTGCACAGAGAAATCATTTAATGAGATGCAGAGACACCCTGCAGGGTTTTTTATTACAGGTGTGTTGATCTTTTGGGAAAAAGCTGCCAGTTTTCTATATTAATTTAATTTCCTTTCCTTTTGTTACCCCTGTTCTCTGCTCTGCACACTTTGATTTCCATTTACTGTGCTGTTGCTGCTGCAGTTCCTCTGGGTTTCAGTGGCCCTTCAGCAGTGGATTAAAACCAGGGAACTGCTGTTACTTCCCCTCCCATCCCTTCCCTCACCCCCCTTTGCAGGGGGAGCACAGAGATGCCAGGGCAGTGACAGCTCCAGTTGACACACAGCTCACCACTGCACCTCCCTCATCTTGGAAAGAGAGAGGCTGTAAAAAAACAGCCAATTCACCAAGTCCTTTTTGCTTCCCAAGGTGATTTGGGAAGCAGCAGGGAGGGAGGAGTGTGATGAGCCTCTTCCCTGGGTGGCTGCTCTGCAGCCTCAGAACTGCTGAGCTCCACTTCAGTCAGCTCCAGTAAGGGGTTGTTGTTTTTTTTTAAATTACCAAACTCACCTCTTAATTAAACTTTTTTCTTCATGTCAGAGCAGAATGTGGTGTTCCTGTGGTTTCATCCTCTTGATTTGAATGCAGATTTTAACTGACACAGTGCTTGGTAATGAATAATCTTCTTTGGTCTGTAGCAGTTATGGAAGAAACCAAACAGCTGTGTCCTGACAGGACAGATGTGCTCTCCATGGCTGTGGTTTGGAGGGTTTGCCAAGAGGCACCAGCTCTGGTGCAGTTGGGCTGCAGACCTGCTGTGCAGTGGGACTGGAAGGTGCTGCAGCACTTTGTCCATTGAACTGGAAGACACAGAGCAAGGAGGGATTGAGGAATCTGGGTTAAAACATCTCTCTGCTGGCCATTAATTGCAAGAGCTCTGGCAGTGGAGTGTCACTGTTTTCCCAAATGGCATTGACTTGTTTCCTTCATTTCTGGAATAAGGAAGTTTGAGAAATTACTGCATGAAATGTGTGTGCCAGTGCCAGTCAGGGTGCCTGTGGTAATTACCTTCCTGACCACTGAATATCCATCACACAGACTTTTGTGGCAGGGCTTTGTGCTCTGGCTGAGCAGCAGCACAAATAAAGTGGTTTTCAAAGAAGGGATTTGAGCAAAGGAGGATTTTTGCCCTTACAAAAGCTCACTTAAGGATGCACAACATCTTGAGCTGTAATCCTGTTTCCAAATACGATTTTATTCTCTCTTTCTGCTTTGTGTCCTATTGCTGCAGAGTTTTCTTGATTGCATCAGTGATTCCTCCCTTTAGCCTTATCTCTGCCTGGATTGAGTGGGTTTTATCTCCAAGCCTTTGGCAGAACCTCTGCCTCCTACAGATTCATGGCAGAGGGACACAAGGCCACTCTGGAGTGGCTGGAGCAGCTTCTCCTGCAGCAGTTCCAGACTGAATGTGACACTTGAGCCCATCACATTCTGAACTGCAGCACCAGCCTGAACAGGACTTGCTGTGTTCTTATTTTAATAGTAAATACTGCTCAGAGAGAAAGGGAGAGTTCATGTCTTCTGTAAAAGTAGAAACTTCACTGTTTATTAGGTGTAATTATGTGACTGTATGAGCAAGTTATTGAAGTAGTTTAATGAGAATTTGGGGAGGTTCAAAGCTTGCAGGCAATAAAGGCAGAGACTCTCCTGGGTATTATTATTATTTATAAATAACTTAATAAAAGAACATAAAAATCAAGCAAGCACTTCAGGATTTAAGAGGTTTTTCTTCTAAAAATAGCCTGAGCTTCATTAGAGTAAATCAGCTACTGCTTTTCATCTTCCTAGGCTGTCTTTAGGACTTGTAAAAACAAACTTACCCCAAAACACTAAACAGAGAATTGTATTAGTTTCACAGCATTTATTTGAATGCTTTCCTTATAGTTGGTTTGCCTTAAAAATTATGTAATAAGTAATTTCCCTGACACTACATATAAAATATCACTCTTGTGATATTGCAGATATATTGAGGTATAAAAATGTTTTTTGAAGGGAAGTGGGGAGGGGGACCCCAAATGAAGAAAACAAACCCACCACACAGAGCACAAAGCCCAGTTTGGGGGTTTCCTTTGTAACTTCCAGTACAAAATTGAATTTTCCAGGTGACAAAGGATGGAGCCACACATTGAGCATTAAGAACTTCAGAGTCATTGTTTGCTTTTCATCTGTATAAAAATTAAGGGTTTGTTCATGAAGTTCCATGTACCCCCAAGAAAGGGGCTGTGGAAACTCTCATACGTCTTTAAGGATGTCTGCAGAAACTGAAGAGCAAACCTTCAAAGAGAGAGATTATCTGAATATACCATGGAAGGAAGTGTTTGGGACTCAAACTAGGCTCTGGTTCTTGATTCTGGGCTTCACCTTGGAAACAGCACTTTGTTTGGGGAGAGGGAAGGATCTAAAACCCCACTCCAGACTTCAGAGCCCTGTTTGCTTCTGAAGTTTCTTGCTCCCTTCAGAAATAAACAAGTGATGCATGTTTTATTTGTTTTTAGCTTTCCTTTCAACACTGTTTCTTAACTAGGACAACTTCCCCCCCTCCAAGGTCTGGTATGAAATTAGGGCTTTGACAGGACTGAAATCCTTCCTACAAGGGTTGGTTCTGAAAAGTAGGTGCAGCTTTCGAACAGAACCAACACTTGTGGAGTTTTATAGACTTCCTTTTGTGCAGTCTGAGAGTCACTCATTCTAATGCAGCATGTCATGTTTTTGTTATTGTGGCTGTGAAATTCATTATTCTTCAGGGCCAGAAGTGCTTGTTCATTATTTGCTGTTGGATCCTCCAGTAAAATGAGCTGCTGAATTCAGTTTGATGTGTGTGGATATGTGAAATAGTGATTATTTCCATTTCCTCATGTACAGAGTGTACCTTTGGAAAGCTACCACGTTACTACATAAACATCATTCTTGGGTTTATTTAATTCATCAGAATTAGGTTCTCCTCATTCTTGGCTGCTGGATGGTTGCTATGCAGATATCTTGGTGTTCTATCAAATCCATGGTGGGGAGCAGAACCAGCTCCAAATTCCCCATAAAGCATCTCAATTTGAGCCTGATAATACAGTTTTGTTTGGAACTTTTCAAGGACCTTGTTTTTGTGGTGGAGTGAAAGATGCAGAGTGCTTTCCCCTCACTTGAGGGACTTGTTTATGCTGAGTGGAGCTGCACTTCTGGAAGAATGTGTCTTGTTCAGTCTCAGATAAAAAGACAGGCCTAAGAACACAGGGAAATTGGGTCAGGAAAAAAAAATGGTGAGATCTTTACCCACTAATGAATTGCATCCAGAGTTTGGCTTGTAGGTGGTTCCAGTGCAGTGAGCACTTTAAATTTTGAACCACAAGTGTTTGTTTTGTTGCATAGTTAACTGTGCAGCTTTGAGAGTCCTTTTCTGAGACTTAATAAGCATGCAGGTAGATAGTTGTAAATTAGGTGGCTCAGCCAAGTCCTGGCTGAAAGCCACAGAGCTTTCTGCATCTCCCAAACCAACTCTCAAAACCACAGCAGGTGAAGATGCAGCTGGAAAGAAGAATACATATCTGTCAGTGTGTGTTTGAGGGTTTCATACTACATTAAGGTGGGGTAGGGATAACTCTCACTTCATTTCTCTGTTAGCTTNAAATTAGATTTATATAGTGGGGCTTTTCTAGAAGACATCCCCCCCCCTCTTCTCTTGGTTACTTGGGAATGTGTGAGTAGTAGGACAATTCTTTAGCTTTGCCAAGCTTCAGTCAGAAAACACTGAGCTAGAAAAGTGATCCAATCTATTTTGTTACAGCACAGATTACAAACAGCTTGTGTTTGTTGTAAGTTGAGCATCTCTCTTGTCTGTGTGTGCCCAACAAATCAGCACTGATGGGTTATCTTGATAGAGCTCATTTTTCCTCGGGTCAATGTCAGATGTCCAAGGCTCTGTTGCTTGGTTTTGAGGGTTTTTCCCTGTAGTTAAAGGTTTCACCTTAATGCCATGTTTTAAACCAGAGGAAATAATGAAAACAGTGCTGCCACTGACCACTGGCTTTGCCTGCAGATGTAAAATTGGAGGAAATGCCCATGGAGTGCATTAGTAAGTTACTGGAATTGTTCTGACAGTTGTGGTTGCTGATAATGACTTACAGTAAGACCTGCCCTTCTCAGTTCATTTAACTTCATTCCTATGGGTGATATGGAGCAATTACAGGGGAGGGTCAGTCCCTCCAGGAACTTCACCAGCCATGAGCCTCTCTGAGACCTTCTGTGGCTGCTGGTGCCATCCTGGCACTGGGGCTGTGCAGCTCCTGCACTGGGGTGAGACAGGAGGAGCTGTTTGCATTTCAAGTGTTGAACTGTGTTCTTTGGGCAAACTGTGCCCTGCAGGTTATTGAGGAGGCTCTTTTTTTTCCTTATAGATTTGCTTTAAATGAAGTGGGATTGCTGCTGCTCACCCTCCTGGGGCTCTCAGACATCAGGCACTCTCCCCAGCCCACTGTGTGCCAAAGAGCTTTCTTGGCTGTCTCCTCTTCTTGAGAAACATTCCTTCACTCTGTTGATAATTCCCAGACAGGTCTATGAAGTTCAGTGGAGGTGCAGGCTGTACCCTTTGGAGATCCAGGGGAAGGAGACTGTACACTCTGGAAATCCAGGGAAAAACCTGTGGGTGTTCTCAGACCTGTGGATTTGGATCCCTGTGTTCAGAGATCTCCCTGTGAAGGGAGGGAACCCCTTGGTACTTGTTTGCATCCTTTAAGCTCCTCTTTAAACTGAGTGAGAACAACTGATCTTGTCATTGTTTGCAGTGCACATGTAGACTTTTACAGATGTTCAGCAGCTGCAAAGAAACTCCTGATGGTGGCAGCTGTTATTCCAAATTGCTGGAATTGGTGAGTTATTCAGGTATTTACTCAGTGATGTAGCCAGAAGTCAGCTTTTCAGTGAATCTTGTGTAACAGGATTGCAGTTGGAGGGAGTTGCTTTCACCAGATTATTTTCCTGGAAATCCTTTGGCAGGTTCTTCCCTGTGGTGGAAGGGATGCCTTCTGTGTGTTTTTTTTCCTCATGTACAAGGTACATGTGAACCATCTGGAAGGAAATTCATCACCAAATAATGTTGGGTTGCTCTTGCCTGGAGCAAGGGATTATGTTCCAGTGNGGATGCCTTCTGTGTGTTTTTTTCCTCATGTACAAGGTACATGTGAACCATCTGGAAGCAAATTCATCACCAAATAATGTTGGGTTGCTCTTGCCTGGAGCAAGGGATTATGTTCCAGTGCCTTTCATTTTAGATTTAACAAATTGCTTGCATTGATTAAAAGCAACCCACTGTTGTTCTTTATTCTTTCCCAGTTTTGCAACTGTTCCTTCTTCTAATTGGAAATGATTTCTGAGTGTTGAGTTCTCCAGTACAGTGACCTTAATCAGCTTCCTTAGGTGTTCAGAGTTTGTAGGTGTGATGTTGTTAATGATGTATTGTTCCTTTGGAGCAAATTTATACCTTGACTTAGTGCTCATGTTTGTGCTTTATTATGTGTTTGATTCCTTTCCAAACCAGAAAAGCAGCTCCAGTGGAATTCTCTCTTTCACAGTAAATTAAATCAACTTTGACACAAGTCTTATAAGATCTGGAACATCTTGTTTATTCCCACAGGATGGGGAGGAAAGGTTCTGCTTTACCTTCTTTTACTTAAGTTTTTAATGAGCTTAATGATCTTCTGAATTTTTATACGATAAAGAACATTGATGGCAAACAGAAAAAATGAGTTGGAACTGGAGATTTTTGTGTGCCCAGGGTTTCTTTCATTATTTCTCTGTTCATGATGATGGAAATAACTGATGTATGAGTCAGATTTGCTTCACCATAACCCATATATTTGTATTGGAGTATCAAGTGTGTTTTGCAGGATTTGCATTTCTGGAAGCTCCACGTTGCCTGGTGATCCAGGCCTGTGAAAATATGAAAGATTCATTGCAGGCACTTGGAGAGAGCAGAGACTGGGGATTGATCTTGCAGTCAGAGAAAGAACCAAGTGAAATTATTTTTTCTGTAGTTACTCTTTATGACAGAAAGGAAATAGTTACCAAGTGCTGTATTAGTTTATTCTACAGGGTTTTCCCTCTTCCCTTTAAATTATTCAATGTGATAATGTTGGCCTTAATTTCATGTGAAGGGTTTAAAGCACTTTGTGAAATGAGTTGGGTGCAGGGGAGTTTTGCTGCTGGATCTTGTTCCTCTGACCAAGTGTTTGTTTGGGGCATCCTGGTGGGTCAGCAGCAAAACCTGTGGACCTGGGAGAAGCCCAGTCCTCATCTCAGTATTCCCCTGTATTCATGAATTTTATTGAACTTCTATTTATTTATTTCACTGACACAGAATTTTGCTTTAAAAAACAAAGAGCATAAAAACATTTCCCTATTTACAAAAGCCTGATGTGATGGGCAGGATTCTTTTCCATCCTGGAGGCACATTTCACTTCATTTCTCCTCTGTATTATTTTACCTGTCTGCATTTTTAAATGACAAACTGTGCAATCTTTCCCAGACAGCAGTTGCACAGAGGCCTGATTACTTCCCATGCATGGCTGCTGCTCTTGGGTTTGTGCCATTCATTACAGGAGGTGATGGTCTCAGCATCTTCCAGACTTTCTTTCCTGTAGTATTTTTAAATGGCTTTGTCAAAGTGCTGCCTGTCTGGACTGGCAAAAATGCAGAGCTTATTGAAACAGATGGCAAGGCAGATTAATAGTGGCCAGAACCATTATTTGCCTGCCTGGATGTTCATAAGGAGATGTCCACTGCATTTGTTGCCTTTGTTTGCACAGCAGAAGGACAAAGTCATTAGATTTTAATTTTAAAGTTTTCCAAGAGCCTCCTTCTGTGTTGTTTTAAATGTTTAAGTGAAGCAAAGTTACTTCTTTAGGTGTTATTTTTTTTTATCCTGGCAGACGCTTGAAATGAACATTATTTGTAATTGTGAGAACAGTTTCTATTTGTGTAAAACAGGTTTTTAATACTCAGAAATCTGCAAATGTCCCTTGGGTCTCTGGGCTCTGTTGTGCTTTTGTACTGATCTTCCTTAAATCAGCCTTATTTTCTGTGGTTCTGAAATCTGAAATGATGAAACAGCTGCATCTGTTTGGATATTGCTGTAAGTGATCTTTCCAGTCTGTGTTTGCCAAGGAGCTTTAAAGACTTTGAGAAATGCTGTGAGAGTGGATGTTACAGGCTGTGGAAAAGCCTCTGACATCTCCTTGAAGGAGGAGTTGCAGGAAGAACTCAACAGAATTCTCACTGTAAAATTTGCACATCAGAATCCCCACAATGTTGCTGCTTTCTGCCTGCCTTTACCACAATGTCAGGGAATGTCATTGCCACTTTGTGCTGACTTTGTTCACCTGCTGGAGGCCTGGAAGGAGGGATTTTGAAATCCTTTCAAAAGCTGATGCTGCTCCAGGTGGGAAGAACTTCCTGGGAGTTGTGTTCAGTAAATCTGTGTGATTCCCAGTTCATTGATCTTCCCTTACCTGCTCTCAGTCATTCATGTGCATCTCATCCTTTCAGATAGTTTTGGTGGTATCCACAGGAGTTGAGACACATCAGTCTTGTGGCTTCAGATGCCTCTTAAATTCCTTTTGTGGCCATTTGCATCTGATCTCTGGGTTTCTACATTTTTATTGACTTCTGTCCTCATTTTACAGGTAGTTATATTTCCAGGATTTGTTTTTATATGTCTGTAAATATATGTACACACACACACATCTATAAAAATAATGCAGTATCATATAATTTAATCTGAAGCCTTTAAATAACTTTTGCTGTTTATGTGTCTGATTAAGTAATAAAACTGCTGAACTGCAGCTTTCTCCAGCATAAAAAGCAATGAGTGTCTCTGCTGCAAACTGGCAAAGCTAATTTTTGTGCTCTAAAAACCTTGGAGAACATCCTAGTTCACTTGAGGTCTGTAAAAGTCTTCAACTTCCCTGTCAGCTTGAGTTCATCAACATGAAAATTCTCTAATTTCATGAGTTAAGTGGTCAAAGTGCTGGTGATGATTCTTCTAGGCAGGCTCTTTAATAGGGCTGTTCTAGCAATGTTTTGTTCCACAGGATATTTTTTATGTTTAACTTACTTCCAGCAAGGCCTCTGATAATTTTTCATTGATAATAAATTTAAAAAAAAAAGAGTTTTTTAAAACTATAGATTCTTGTGCACTGCTCTTGCTTTTCTGATGTTTTTGTGGCTTATTCTCCTTATGCACTGCCCACATAACACACTTGTCTGTTAGGAATATCTATGAAAGGCACATTCCCATCTGAGTTGTGTATCTTGGAGACTGAGAGATTGTAGAGACCTTTAATGTGTTGCTTTTGTGTTCTGCTTGCCTTGGGGACATCAGGAGGTGCTGTGAGACTGCTCACATCCCTCTGGTGTGTGACTCCTCTGGGCCACTGCAATAAATACCACACAGTGAAAAACCCAATGTACTTCCAACTGCTGAGAATCCTTGGAGTGTGGCTCTGTTTTGGGAGCAGGAACAACCCATTCCACTGCTTGCTGAGTCCCTTTCAACTTAAAACTGGGCAAAATATTTTTAGTGCTCTGTGTTCTGCTTCTATATTTCAAGCCCTGGACAGACTGAAATAGCAGCCTTCGTGTTTTCACTCCTCTTCACAGACAAATCAGGATGTTCTCTTTGCATCCCCCCCCTCCCCAGGCTGTTCACAGGCAGGACAAGGCTCCCTCCAGCTGGAGCTGGGGGGGGATCTCCAGAATTCCTGTGGGTAGAAGAAAAGCTCCAAATCAGGCAGCTCTGGCTGAGTCAGAGGCAGAGCTGTGCTGTGCTGGAGGCTCTTGGTACCTTCCCTCCTTAGGTGGCAAAACACTTGGAATGAGGAGGGTGGGAGATGAGGGTGGTCATGGCCCTTTCACTCTCCTGAGTTTGGAAGCAATAAATCCTGTACAATATAAAACTGCTTCCTGTCAGGTTTATTTCCTTCTCCAACTGCAGCTTATAATTTTTTTTCAGTTATTCTCCAAGAATTTGTATAAATCTGTGGGGTGAATGGAGCAATTGTGGGGATGAATCACAGTTTAGGTGCTGTGGGAAGCAGGGCTGCAGCCACCTTTCCTGTGTCAGGGTTACACTGGGGGTATTGATTGCTGTAACAAGAGATGTGTCTCTTCTCTGCCATTTCTCAACTGGCTGCAAACCTGTGATTAAAACCCTGTCTGTAAGTTGAGTACAGAAGAGAAATAGCTCCAGTCTTTGAGGATCTTGTTTGTCATCTTAATCCCTTTTTAAATGAGGTGTTCTCTTGTTTTGAGCTGTCCTTCCCCCAGTGCTGCTGCACAGGAGCTCCATTCCTGTGTGGCACTGAGGGCAGGGACACGTGTCCCCAAGGTCTGTGTGGTGTTTATTCTCTTCCCCATCCAGCTGAAAGAATTTGCCTTGTGAACCAGTGGCCCTGAACAGGGTTCTGGGGTGGTGTTACCTGGAACTGAATGTCAGCTTTTATCCTTCATCACATTTCTTGAAGGGTTGGAAAGGAATGGCCAGGATTAAAAAGCAATAAAATTAGGGACTGCTCTCTCTGATGCTCTTTGCAAACAGCCCTTTATGAATCATGGTGCCCATTGCCCTTCCTCCTGTGCTCTCAGTGCTTTCTGTGTGAGCACCTGCTCCTGGATACACTCAGTGTTCTCTGTTCAGCATTTCCTATGAACATATTCTCCAAAGACTATATATAAACCAGATCTATGTAGTAGCAGAATGTGACAACATCCAAAAATAAAACAGTCTAAGGGCAGATTTATTAAGGCTTGTATGATGGCAATCATTGATTAGTAATTTAAAATAGTACATAGTGCTTGTTACTTTTTTTAACTTCATTTTTTTGTGTTTGGCTTCCAGCTCAGATCGACTGATAGAAGAAACAATAAGGTAAGAAAGAACTTAAAAAATTTCATTATTTTCTGTACAATCAATGTTTACATTGAATTGTGTCTGAATCTATCAGTCATTGCATTTATACAGTAACTATTTATATCTCCTCAGCAATATCACAATGAATTGGTGGAGGGCTTTGGGTTTTTCTTTTCAATATTGACATAATGGTTTGGCTTAAATACTTTATTCATCCTAGTTCAGAAAATTTATTTTTCTGTGCAGAGTGAGTGAGTAGCCTTTGGAGCAGAGTGAGTCTCAGGTTGAGCTGTTCAGGGCTATTCCAGTGGTCAAGATGTTTCTTCTCACACTGACACTCACCTACAACCTGGTTTTCTGTAATCCTTCAGTGAATTCAGCACCTTAATGTGCAGCTGATGTAGGTGAGGGATTTACCACAAGTGCTGGAGAGGACACTGGTGTTGCACAGTTGGGTTTTTCACATGGTTTGAATATTGGAGTGATAACTTCTCTAACTCCTCTAGAAATTTTACAGCAGTAGCTTCATAAATTGCATTTGTTATCTGTGCCCTTCCCAATATTCCATTGAACTCTGGAATTTTGCAGACCAGTAATTCAGACTTTAATAATAATGGCTCATTAATGGTTTTAAATTTTAGATTATTGCTTTAAAAAAAAAAGAAGGAAGAAAGGAAGATCTGCTTTCAGATAATGCATGAACTGGCATAAGTGATCAAAAAGACTAATTAGAGGTGCAGCAGGGCTCTGTGTCCATTAAGGGCTGGCCCTAAGTACACACAGTGGGCTCAGGATAATTAACATGGTGGAAGAATGTGTTAAACCACATTAATTGCAGTGATGAACCAGAAATGATCAGTCCAGTAATATCTGAAAATGTGGGTACAGTCTCACCACAGACATTTGTCAAACTCAGCACAGTTGTCTTTGGGTTCTGGTCCTTTCCCCATTACAAACTTCTCCTTGCTTGTAGCCCCACTATTCCATCTCAAAAATGCACAAAGTTTGTTGAGTTTCTTACTTGCTGCTGTCTGTCTTGCACCATTTGTTATCTATAGTAAATGAACTTCTTGCTCTAATTGTGGCCAAAAATATTCTACTTTTTTTTTTGGTATGAAAAGAGCTTGTTTATTAACTACATTGAGCAAGAAATGTAATTCCATTTATATCATTTGGGTGAATAAAAAACAGGGTGAATTTTTTATTTTAGTCTTTCTTGGGGATGACATTAATTAGTGGTAAATCCTGCTGTGTTCTAGGTGAATTTACCAGATGGAAGTTTACCCAGCTGATCAATTGCTTTATCTGTTGTAACCCAAATCAAAGAGGGAGCTGTGCAGGGAAGCTGTTTGAGTGCAGAGTCCTTGAGTGAGATGTAATTAGCTAATTCTGGCTACTCACACTGCTCTGTCTTCAAGGTTTACATCTGCTGCTCTCCATTACTCATTTTTTAATTGAGCAAGTCAAGCAATCACATTTTATTGCTTCATGGGTTGTTATTAAGCAGTGATTCTAAACACTGGAAAGCACATTCTGGTGTGTGCAGAGGCTTTTGTTGACAAGCTACAGCCACTAATTGTGACCCCCTTGCTCTGATTTTCTCTTGAGAAGAGAAATGAGGAGCCTGACTCTTCCTCTGGGTGGTTCCTCCACAGAGCAAAACATCCATGAGAGGGAATAAATGGGCACCTGAGCTGAAATGATGCAGTAACTAAAGCAATGAGCAGGGCTGTCACTCCAGATGTGCTGTTATTACTAAACTTTTAATCAGTTTTTAGATGAATTACGTGACAAGGGCTCTCACTGCAGCATATTTCTCCCCAGCAGAGAGTGGGATGTGCTACTTTGTACTGCAGCTCTTTTGGAACAGCCTCCACTTCTCTTGGCCAGATTTAAATATAAGCAGAGATTTTGCTTAATATGTTTGGTGTTCTCAGGTTTTCATTTTCAAACATTACCACTTCTCCAAAATAGCAAATGATTTATTTCTTGTTTTCTAACAACTTGTATTTTTATGTTGGCTCAGTTGGAATTTTTATGGTTTTGCATGTGCAGAGTGACAAGTTCTTAGGGTTTTATTGTAATTCTGTTTCTGAGGCTTCATTCACTGATTTGTCAGTGTTTGTATGTTAACAGATTTGACTGAAAGCAGACCAAAGCCATAGATTTAATTTTTAAAAAGTCTTCTCCTTATATATTTGCAGTATTTCTTTAGGTAATAATAATTAGGATTCAGTGAAGAGGAAGAATTCACTTGCACTGAATGCTGAATTTTCAGAATGGAAAGGCATCAGCTACATTTTGAGTCTTCTCTCTTTCCAGAAGCACCTTCCCTGAGTGCCTGGGCAAAATCTCTTGCATTTCCCTTTTGTTTTCCTCTTGGGCTTCATCCAAAGACACAGTAGTCTCCAAAGTAATGTGAAGGGTGGTGTGTGTGTAGGTGGGCATTGGTACACAGAAATATGTGTATATTTAGAGATACAAATATATTTATGTATCTCTGTTAAAAAAGTAAGTGATACAATCAGGTTTTTTACCAATCTGAAGCTCGAGCTCCCATTTCTATGCACAGTCACAGGGTCCATTCCCTTAATCATAGACCTTGTCATGAATTTCAATAAGCAAGTATGATTCATGGCATACCAAATGAAGCACAAGTTCCAGTAATCCATGAATTATTTCATTTTTAATAACATGGCTTATTCCTTTAGAGCTTTGTTTTAGTTCTTCATCAGCGTGGATTTGACTGATGTGTCTCCATGGGGAAAGCAAGGAGCTGATTTTTTGGTACATTTCCTTCAGTGACACACTGGATGGATGTGGCTGTAGGGGGTGAAACACCAGCAGCTTAAACATTTGTCTAAGTCAGAACACTTTGCATCCAGTCAAAGCAGCACTAAAAGTGTGTCTCTGCATGTCAAGGCTTTCCTGACTGGGATAATGGCTGCAGGTGTTTATTAGTCTGTATTTTTGTGCCTCTGAAAACAGCAAACTGTGTACAGAGATCACTTGTTTTACTTGTGGAGAGAAATGTGGCTGCTCACATCCCCACAGCACTGCTGAACATTTCAAGGGCAAACCTGAAATGTGAGTGAAATCTTGAGGAAACTCATCTGCAAGCGCAGGAATTTGAGACACTGCTCCTGATCTGTGGAAGAGATAGGTGGGTGTTTTATGGCTGTGACTTTGGGGTTACCTACAAGAGATCTCTCCAGCAGTGCAGCAGCCTTGAGCTGTGCTTTAGTATGAAAGATGGAGAGCAGGGCAGATACCATCTGGTCTTAGAAACTTGGTTTACACCCAGCTCTGGTGGTTGGAGCCAGTGCAGCACTGAGAACAGTTCATGCTGGTTTCCAAGTGAAATGTGAAATCAGGGTCATCTCCATTCCAGTAAGAGACGTTTAATCTTTTCTTGTAAATGTTGTGTACGAGTTTCAAAACACCAGAATGAGGTCTTGGTGATCTGGGGAAGATTGCAGTGGTGAGTGACTAAATGGGGCCAATATTGTGAATGGGAAGAATGTGATTAATTTTTTAAAATATGCATTTGTCAGTGAAGGAATGGCAACAGCAAGTCAATGAACATATGTCAGGGATGGGAATGGAACCAAAACTGTCTGATGGAGGATATGAGGGAGCTGCAGTGCTCGAGACAGAACAAGACCAATTTTTGGATTAGTCCCCAGGATCTCTGTGTTTTCTGGTTCTTAAATTCTTCTTAAAGTCTTAGATAAACCAGCTCATGTTTTGAGTAATCAAATTATAGATGAACAGCAGTGCTTTTAACTTAAATTTTGACTTGTAGTATCTGGAATCCAGTTAAATTCTTGTTCATGGATATCAAAATTACATTTTATTACTAGACCATATCATATTAAAATGGTAATTACCCCAGTTCTTTTCCTTCAGAGCTCTTCAGTGAAACTCAGCCCTTTGAGCTGAATTCTTCAAAATATTGGATGAAAGGAATGAAGATGGTTTCAATCCTATAATACATAAGCTTTCACACATTCCATCCTGCCTTTTTGTATGAGAGGGACAGTTTCACTCCTCAGATGTTAAAGCAGGAACCCTGTGTTCTCTGATAATCTGCAAATATTATTTCCAAAGGCATTTTGGAGGTGGCTCAGGAACAGTCTATATCCTGGCTATCACTGTGTATCTTCACTCCTGTAAATGAATGGATGTTTTAATGAGTCATTGGATGCAGCTTAGGAAAATACAGGGTTCAATTCAGGAGTGCTTTGAGATGCACTGTATTGAAACCTCATCTGGACAAGCTTCAAGTCAGTGTGGGGCTGGGAGACAAGGAGCTGTAGGTTACTGGACAACATTTCCTGGGTGCAGATGGGAAATTTTCTTATTTTCCAACCTGATCTGTAGTAATTCAAAATTCTCTGAGTGCTCTTCTCAATGGCACATGTAAGAGTTCTATGAGTTTATTTGTTTTTACTTTGCAGGACTAAAATACCTGTGTTAAAAATTTGTATTTCTGCATTGGATAAAAGCAGCATTTTACATTTTCCTGTCTGTTCTCTGAAATTACAGCTTTAATTCCTTTTTCTTATATCTGTTGTATTGTGTTGCTCCACTTAACTTCCATTCTTCCAGAATGTTTCCCCTCCCTATTTAAAGCTCACAAACTCTTCCAAGAACTTGTTTTAATCATTGTTATAGAGGTGACTTTTCTGAGTTATTGTCCAGCCTTGTTGTATTTATGTCCCACTTTGTGTGTTTTTGAAACATGTGCCAGCAAGGAGAGCAGTAGTTGCCATACTGTTCCTTCTTCAGCACTGTTTCCAGAGCCCACATTTATCAGCTGAGCAGTTTTTTGTAATCTTCGTTTAATCTTTCACTTCTAAGAGCACAGTTGCTTTTTTATGACATCCAGAATGTATTAGATTTGAAATTGGAAATTTTCTCTCAAACTACACTTAACATCCCCTTTAACCCAGCACCTCTGCTTTGCAAATTGATTTTTGATTGTGAGTCAGCTCTTCTTTGTTTAATACTTGTGTAACCATTGTATCCTGAGGGCAGACAGATCTCATGTGCTCTGTAGTGAAGGTAAGTTTGGGGCTTATGGGATGAAACAACCTTTTAAATTTCAGACTTTAGCCAGCAGGTTGTACCAGTTTTCACTGGGGCTGGAGGGGATCTGCCAGACCTGCCTGTTTGAGGAAACCTCAGTGTTTTCCATTGCTAATGGATTATATAAAAGATAAATTATTTGAGTGTAAAGGATAGAGATTAATGGGGAAAATGTGGTTTCATTCATGTTCCCTCACCTCATTCATTGTCCTCTGAAGAAGCATTGCCTGCTTGCTCACCTCTTGTTTGAGCTGTGGATTATTCTTAGCACCAACAACTTGATCCTCTTTTTCTTTCCCCAGCATTGCCATGGCAACTAAAGAAAATATGACTTCCCAGAGAGGGATGTTGAAGTCAATACAAAGCAAGATGAATACCTTGGCCAGTATCCTTTCCTGAAAATTTGTGCTGCCAGTGCAGAAGAGGAGTTTTGGTACAATTTTTCACTCTGTCATCTGGAGATCAGGGATGTCAGATGTGTAACCTGTATTGTAATTACTGACAAAAAGGTCATTTTTCCCCAGTCTCATTTGGGAATCTGACTGAAGCATCTTAATGGTGAATGTGGTGAATAAATTGGGGTTTGCACAGATTTGGGCACTGCATATAAATGAATGTGGCTTAATTTTCAGGTAGAGATCTGCAACAGCATTTTATGACCTTCTCTACTGTATAAATTATTTTAGAAGTATAATTTCATTTCAGTTCTTGCTTTTTGCTTTCCAAAAAGCTGAAGCTTGGTGTGCATCACTGCTTGCTATGGTTTACAGCTAAGAGTATCTATGGCCTGAGTGTCCTCTTGTCTGTCACAGTCCTCTAGATAGGAAGATTTTGGCTGGTTGGTTTCTCTTCATATTTTGTCTCATAGCTGAAGAATCTGCCAGGTTGTCAATCTGTGCATATTTGTCATTTTCCCACTTACCCCTTCCCTTCTGTCATAAGGGTCAGAGGAACAGCATTGGCATCATTTGTTCAGACAGATGACATCCTGGAGAGATGAATCTTGGTAACCCATAAGTTTCATTACAGTTCTTAACAGTTGGCAAGAATAACAACAAAAAAAAAATCAATAAGCTTTGGCCATAAAAGATTCCTGATTCTAAAGACATGAAGCTCTGCAGCTGATGGTCTTGTTGGCAGTTGTATTTTGTACATTAAGAGATAGATTTACATCTCCATGATTTTACAGTGGGAGATCTTCCATACATGCTGTACTTGCACAGTGTGTGGTCATGCAAAGTGCAGGATTTTCTCAGTCAAGTGGCTTAGGTTGTTCCCTGCACCAGTAACAGAATTCTGTTACAGAAATCCCACAGATGTTATATATAACTGTCCCCATTTAATTTTTTTTTCATTCTCATTTAAACACAATTATTAAAGTAATTAAGCCTCACATATTGGAGATTAAAGTACATCAAGCACTGGTGGCCAGGTGATGAATTCTGTGTCAGTGTCAGCTCTGAGCTGCTCTCTTCTCTCAGATGATCTGTAATTACTGAAGTACAGTTGTAATCCTGCTCACTGCCCATCAGGTTTTCCTGCTCCTGCTTTCTCCAGCTGGGGAGCAGTTCTGCAGTGAGATTTCCACATCCAGCCTTTAGGGCTTTGTTGGTGAGTTTGCAGTTTGCTGATATGACCTTGACTCAGGCTCCTCCAAGACCGTTTCCCCGCAGTGAACAGCCTCATCCAGAGGGTCAACCTTCGGAAGCGGCGGGATTCCCTCATCCTGGGCGGCGTCATCGGCGTCTGCACCATCCTGCTGCTCCTCTATGCTTTCCATTGATGGATGTGCCCCCCTGGACTCTTTGCTAAAACTCATCACCACCTTCCCCTCCTCCCAGGCAAGGAGAAGTGAGTGGGGGAAGCGACAGCCTTGCACAGCCTTGCTCTCCGTGGCTGGGACTGTCAGCATGATGTCTAGAGCTTCTGATGGTAGACTGTGACACTGGGTTTGGGGCTGAAGCTGCAGTGTTTCTCCTTCCCTGCCATATCTCTTTGGCTAAATTTGGTGGGATTTGTTTGTCTTTCATTCCCTTTCTCACTGCAAGGTAAGTAAACACGGGACACTTACCAGAACTGGTAGAGCAGTTTCAGTGCTCAGCAGTGCTGGGGAGGTCTGGTGAGTGGAAAAAGGATTAAGTTTGTCTTGAGTGGAAACAGCAGGAAGCCTGTTTTCCCTCTAATCCAAGCCTGGTACTGAACACTATCACCCTGTGAGAAGAATATTGCAGCTTTAAGCCGTCAGGTTGCTTTACTACTAAATACATGTTCTGTAATTCTTTTTAACTCCTGGCTGAGATTCTGGTTATTTCTGCATAATTCGTGCTGTGAAAACTGTGCTTCACACAAATTCTCAAAGTTAAAAAAGAAGGGTTGTTCTATTCTTTTTTTTTTGCACAGAATATGAATAAAGTACCCTCTGAGGGAGATCATAAGGTTTCTTGTGGCTTTAAAGGGACTGACAAGTCCCCCTTTGTGAAAAGGGAGCACAGTGTCCAAGCAGCTATTTACTCTAGTGTTCAGTCATCTGAAAAGTGACCAAACATGAGTTCACCTAAAGGTATCTTTTGGGTGTTATTACTTTGATTTTGGCTGGTGTCATAAAGATCTTTATAAAGACACAATAAGCAGTTTGCAAAGTCTGTATTTGTAATTTAGGTAGTTATTCTGATAGTGCTGATACACACTGTGAGAAGGATGTAATCTAAAACTGTCAATTGGAAATGAAAATGATGATGGTTAGACCTGAGGCAAACATATCTGTGTGCAAAGGTTTTGGACATAACTCCTCCTAGCAAGGAGTTGAATGTATGAATACTGAAACAAGTATTATTTACTGTTATCTGGGGGGAAAACACTTTTTTTGGTCTAGACACAGAAAGATTCCTTGTTGTGTTTGTGTCTCTAAACAGAGCTGACATCAGGAATGGCTTTGATATTGCAGATTCCCAAGTTACAGATTTTTCTGCTCTTCCAACAGCACTTTTCCATCTGTCATATCATAACCCAATAAATTCGAGCCAAGGCACTGAAATATCTTTCTAAGAACTTGATTAACTCTTTTCACAATCCACTCACAGTGCTCCTAACAGATTCCATGTTTGCCATCACCCACAAATGTCCCACATTTCCAGGGTCTCCTCTGGAACAGAGTCCAGCAGGAGGGACAGAGTTTTTTACTGCATTTTATAGTGTCAGTGAGTTCCTTTTGGGGGGAGTAGAGACTTGTGCCTGTGTAGTGTGTAAAACCACACTGTTCCACCCAAAATGTGTGTCTGGATTTGGAGGTTTCTTTGCAGACTAAATAACCCTGTGCTGAAAAGTCAACAAAGGCTCCTAATCAGCCATCCTGTCTTTGGGATTAGGAAGCATTTGGAATTAATACGTGTAAAACTGTGGGGTTTGTGTTTTTAAATAAAGGGTGATTATTTGGTTGATTTGGGAATGTTCCTGCTTGGAGATGAAGTTGTTTCTTAAAGGGGTTTATGAAAAAAAAGCTTGATGGATAAAGGAGGTTTATTACTGGATCTGTGTGTGTTGGGAGATAAAAATATTTCTCCCCAATGCCTTTTCTTTGATTCCTCCTCCACCCTGAGGGACCCTGATCAGCACTTGTGCATCTGTTTAGGATTTGTAGGATTTGGTTGCTTTATAGTTGGCAATATAGGATCTGCAGTACCGTCAATAAATTCATTTATTTAATCTTACAACAAGTCTTTTTACTGGACTTAACTGATTACTTGGTGCATATATTTAATCTTATTGTGTGAAAAAGCTGCTATGGAAAATATGTAGATTATAATAAATATGTAAACATAATTGATTTTTTTCATGTTATGAAAATGTTATGGAGGAACTGATATATTTTAGTATAAAATAATGGAAATATACTGAATTATCTCTGATAAAGCTTTACTGGAAATGGTTTCGGTGTTGGCAGCCCCTCCATGGTTTTTATTTGTGTTGGGTTTGAGTCAGTTTTGTGTTGAAAATGCATTTAATTATCCTTGGAGGTTTCCCTTCATCATCACGTGGCAGTCCCCTGGCAGTGAGAGCGGGTGTTGTGCTGTGCTCCCTGGAGTGTGTGTTTGCATCTGGCTGAGGGCAGGACTTGCTAATTCAGGAGAATCAGCCTAATAACTCCTCTCTAATAACCTGGACCTGTGGTCAGAGCAATGGGCTGGAAAATGAAAACAGTGGATTGGAGCATTTCATCTCAAATCCCAAAATATGGGTTTGTGTGTCTCCTGTTGCTAAATATGTCCTCTAAGTTTTTTATTCTGTGTGGTTCCTTTTGCTCTGAAGATAAAAAAAAAGATGTGGTTAAAGAATTCTCATTTCTGCAATTCCTGCCAAAGTGGCAGTTTTGTAACTCAACCAATTAGAGCTGTGCTAAGGAAATTATTGCTGAGCATTGAAATGAAAAGAGAAAATCCATAATACTTCTACTGGGCACATTTCCCACACACACACACACACTCTTTCCTCTTTTAATTTCTACTTCATTTTTCCTGGTAGACCAGCAGCTCCTTCAGAGCTGGCCAGGCACTGGCACCCAAGGGATCATATTGATAACTTTGACACCCTTCACACAGATGGGAATATTTGTGATCTGTGTTCTTTAGACTATTTTATTACCTGTTTATCTGATCTTCAATCTCTGGTTGCTGGAGCAGAGCAGTGGCATTTGGCAGCACCCAGAGCTGTGAATACCCAGCTCTGTGTGTCCGTAGCCTGGGATGCAGCTGTAGCTTCTCCCCAGGGCAGTGAGGGGCAGGCAGGGCTTTGTCCAGGCACTGCTGCTGCTGCTGAGATGAGTTTGCCCTCCCTGGGAAGCTACAATATCTTCTTAACCAGTATTGGTTTGGGGAGTTTTGCATATCGAAGTGAGTTGTAAATTCCTGCTGGATTTGTAACACTGAGTAATCAATTAGAGTTTCATTTGTAGTTTAGAAGTCCTTTTTTTTTTGAATGGTTTTAAGATTACTGTGAGAAGAGTCAGTTCCTCACTCGATGCTGAAAGTGAAAGAGCAAAAGTAGATTTTCAGGGGATGTGAAAGTGTCAGATTTATTGCTGACAGCCTGTCCAGACATTGAGGTGCTGCATTCCCAAAAGTGCTGCAGAGGGAGCCAGGGCTGGTCCACCACTGCTGATGGTGCAGCTCATTTAGTCACGACTGTTTTAACTCTAAACAGCAACTTGTTTCCCAAGATAATTCGATGCATAATCTTTTCCTGCTTTTACTTTTGGTCCCAAAGCTTTCATTTGAAACAGGAAGGAGAGGTAACAGCTGTGTCACTGCTGGAGGAGGAAGTGATTCTGAAACTCCTGGTAACGGTGTGTGATTATGAAATCCTTCAGAGCAATGTGCAGGACAAGGAGACTCCAGTGAAAGATAAACTGAGCCGTGTTCTAGGTGACATCTCTGTGCCCTGTACCTCTCCTGTCACTGGATATTTGAACCAGTGCTGATGCTTTCAGTTCTGAGTACAGAAGCAGCTGTTGGTTTGTCTTATACTGAGTGAGGAAAGCAGTTAAATAAACACTGTAGAGCCCTTTCTCACAAAATATCCCAGGCCTTGTAAATGAGTTTCTGATTGCACTTTCTGATTTTTTTTTTCTTTTCATACACGTTCTTGAACCTTCTATTGTAACTAAATATTTTTATCTCACCTATTGTGCATTCTCTGTATTAAAAAAAAAAGGCTTTGATATGTAATTTAATAATAAATCAGAATTCTAAGCAAGGTGCTTGGTTCTTTCCCCCATAACAATATTTGCTTCTAAACTTCAGGGAGGATGCAGAGAAAATTGATCTCACCACTTTGCAATTGTCCCTGAATATACAAGTTAGTGTGTCCTCCAGTTTTATACCAAGTAACAGATGTGATAGAGCATTTCCTGACCCAGATGTTTGGTTTGATGGGATATGTTCCTCCTGCCTGCATGTGCAGACCTGGACTCCCCTTCTGCCTGGGAAGGGGTTGGTTGTAGTCATGACGATTTTTCTTGCTGTTCTTTGACACTTGGAACCAGGATGGATTTCTCCAGAGGTAAGTGTTAAAAATATCTATGAATTTCTGTCTTCAGAACAGACAGGAGTCTGTTACCCTTGGGTTTTTCCAGCGCTGCTGTGGCCTGGTCCATCTCCATCCTCTGGTGTTCAATCCAGGCAGCCTCACGCCTGAAGGATCCATCTGTACCTGGTGGTTTTGCAATCTTTCTAAGGGTCTAAATCTTTCAATGCTAAATCTTCCAGTGCCACTCAAATTTATTGTCTCCAACCAGCAAAGCTGCCTGGCAGGTGATGCCTCTCTGCCAGTGTGAGGCTGGGAGTGAGGAGGGATTTCTCCTTGCAGAGCTGTGCCTGTAACGCTGCTCTAAAGCAGAGATGCATTTCTGCATCCTTAATGCCTGCTAAATATTCAGGAGTGACCAGATGCTTCCCCAAGAGAAAGCTTTGGCTGTACATTTCAAGCTAAAGAAGAGACTTCAAAAAACTTCGTAAAATGGAAAGGCAGTTCTGGTTTCAGATAGTGGGAAGTGCAGTTTCTCCAGTTGCGGCGCTGGTAATAAGTGGTGCATAAAATTCCATCTTCGTTTGGATTAGAAAATAAATTATTAATGGCACTGAATCCTTTTTTCCAGCTCCCTGTACAGTCAATAATTTATAGTGGCACAGGCATACGATATATATTTTTAACCATCCGCCTCCCAGAATCCTGTTGTTCATATTGAGAAGTGCTGTCCTTCCTGACAGGCTCCGGCACGGTGGGTGTTCCTGCATTATGGATGAGCCGTGCTCTGCTCCTTCAGTCCTGGTGCCATTCCACGAGCAGATTTCCTGCTGAAAGGGAGCCGAACGCCCCATTAGGAATTCATAGAGAGACAGGAGTGGCTTTGTTTTCCCCCTTTCACTGAACGTGGGCGAGGTACAGCTCTGTGGACTTGATTTTGGAATGTTTTAATAGCAAACCTCGATGTTGACAGTAGGTATTTCCACTTTCCTGAATGCCAGCCCTTTATCCACCATCTCCAGGTATAAAAGCTGTGCTGCCAGTGCTTGTGCCTTGGCATCTGGGCTGTGCTCATTAAACACTCAGAGCCTGCTGTTGCTTTCATCTTCCCCTTCTTTGCAAGCTGTTGAGGCCGTTAGAGCGTGTGCTGCTGCTGCTCTTGCCTTGCTCAATCCTTGCCTGTCTCAGCCTTCCGTGTTCTTTGTTCCTAATGGGACCCTGAGGCTTTGCTAACCCAGATTCGAGAGTAAGGCAGGAGAAGCCTGGCTGTAACCAGAGTCTCTGCGCCTCTGAAAAGGCATTTGCAATTCTCTTACTGGGGGTTATTTTCTGGTTGTCTCGACTTTTGCACCCTGGGAACCCTCTGTCAGCCAGTGGTGTGATTTTGGGAGGTCTCCTGTGATTGTGGCTGTTTAGATCTTACATCCTGTGTTGCTGTGCCTTGCTTTGTCTGCTCGCTGCACTGCCCATCCAATTCTCCTCGCTTCCCTCCTGCGTGTTTGTCTTCAAATACAGATTTCAAACACATGAATTTATTTCTGGTTTCATGATTTTTCCTTTCTTTTTAAAAAAAATCCATCCTTACTTTGAAGTCCACAAAGATTGTCCAGGGTGACTTGAAGCTTATCAATCAAAGCCACACCTGAAGAAAATGCACTGAAAACAACTTTGGTGCAGGAGCACAGTGTGGTGCTCTCCCACAAATGCTAAAAACAGGTAGGATATAGATGTTGTTTTGTTTCTTATCTTCTTTGCCCATACCTGTCTGTCAGAGTTTTAGGAAGTGGGGACAATATTCTTCATCTTTTTTTTCTAAAGCTGCACTGAAAATAGAAGCTCCTCGCTGCAGGTTGCAAATTCCCATTGAGCTGCCAGCTGTACAGTGGAAACTTCCCTGAGATGTTTGCTGGTACCTGTGCCTGGGCATGTCATCTGCTACAGATCCCTCTGACTCCAGGCCTGTGCTGAGCTGGCTGCTTTCAGGGTGAAATGCTGCTGAAACGTCAGATTTTTAAGGGAAACTTTTCTTTAGACACTGCAGGATGCTCAGGAATATTGCAGGTGTAAAAAGAAATTGTCAGTGGCTGGGAAAGTGCTGATCAGGTGCCCCTGGCAGGTCCAGCTTTAACACACAAACCATCATTTATTACATTAAAAAGTCACTGGACCGTGGAAGGGCCTTGTCCCCACTGGGGACTGGTGGGTACCTGTGTTGTGGTGCTGAACCCGTGAGTGTTCCTGTGAGTTTCCTGCCATTTTCCAGTGTCAGGGGAGGCTGGATTGACCCTGGGATTTCAGCAGCCTGTCTCCTGGCTGCAGGAGCACACCCAAGTGCAGAAGTGGGGATAGGTGGTGCTATAAATGGAGTTCCCTCTGGGTCAGGCGTGTATCACCAGTGCTAAATTTACTGCCAAATATTACTGAGGTGGGGAGGTTTGTGAGTCAGGTCTATAAAAGAATGCACTGCTTATGTAAAGAAATACAGTTTGGAATACAGGCAGGAGGGGGCTTGGGCTGCAGTGAGACCATTCCTGGTGTGTCTCTGCCTTCTCAGCATAAATAGGTCTTTGTATTCAAGTAGCAACTGCACCTTCAGGTTGTTTGTTCCTTGCAGCAGGACTGAGGGATCTGCTGGCCAGCCCTTCCTGTGTTTCCAAACACTGCAGGAAAAGTAAATGATTTTCAAGCCTATGCTCTGGCTTAGATGAAATTGTTTTAAAATGAAAAGCAGCAAACATTGGGGGATGATCAATTTTTTGTGATGCTTCAGAGTTGCTTCAGATTGAGTTGTGCTGTGGTACCTCTGGGAGGAGAAAGGAGGGATGGGAAGGATGCTGCCATGGGGAATTTGGTATTTGGATCTCTTTCAGTTACATGTGTCTGTTTGGTCTTGGAAAACCTGAGGCCCTGGAGCCAACAGTGTCTGTGCCAACAGAGCTGTACCTTTTCCATGGCAGGCAGGCATGTGTTGGCCATCCTGCACCACCGCCAGCATCCTTGGATGTAACCACAACCACATCCCAAGGGAATGAGCCTCTCCTACTCCTCCTCAGGAAAAGATATTCCTTAACTCAGCAGCAGAGTTCCTTCTGCAATTGTGGTGCTGTTAATGCTGCTGGGAGGCGAGTGCTGTGTTCACTGCGGTCTGGGAGTTCTGGGCAGAGGAGGAAGAGCTCTTTCTCAGCTGTTAATTCATTTTTTGGAACATTTCAGCTTATACTCACTCTGTGCTTTGCAATCAGAATGGTGAAAATAGAGCACTGCTTTAAGGATAGCAGGTCTTATCAGCATTCCTTTCATTTTACTGCTGTTTGCTGTGTACCTGGGTCAGCCTCTTCAGACATATTACAGTGCAGGGCGTGAGGTCCTGGTTTGTTTTTATGCCCATCTAGAATTGGAAAAGTGATCTGTTTGCATTACACCTTGCTGGGAAGGAGAATAAAACACAGGTTTTATGAAATTGTACCTGAGACAAATAACTGGAAGAAAAGGCTTTGGAATCCGCAGCCTATAATTAAACATTTCCAAGAGGCAGCAAGATGCAGTGAGCTCAGCAGAAGGAGGCATTTTGCTGGGAAGTCTTTGCTTTGTTTCACGCTGTGTGCTATTAAAGCAAACAACTTTGCAAGCTTCAGAAGCTTCAGCAGCTCTTGACCAAGAATAGCATCTCACATCACAGCTAAGCTGGAAACAATGAGGGCCAGCAGTCATCGGTTGGTCGGGCTTTTTTAGCATGAAAAAGAGGTAGTTTAGCTCATGGAGAAATCCCCATTTCTCTATTTTGGGTACTCTAGGAGGTTTCATTTTCTGCAGGATCCAGCCAGAACCACCATAAAGGAAAGGTCCTCGTTTAGAGCAGTGCCCTGATCTCCTGGTGCAATTCCCACTGGGCACACCAGGCTCTCTTCCATTATGTAATTCCTAAATCCTCCCCACCTAATCCAAACTTCTGCAAGGTCTATCAAATATGACTTTTTTGATTAAAAAGATGAGTCTGAGATGTGATAGAAGCTTCTACTATGTAGGATCATGGGGAATCCCCATCCCTGGAGGCATTCAAAAGGCAGGGGGATGTGGCCTGTGGGGACATGATTTAGTGGTGAACAATAAATAGTTTAGTTGGGTTGGACTTGATGATCTTAGAGGTGTTTTCCAAGCTCAGTGATTGTATGATCAGCTACTCCTGATCCAACGTTTCTCAGTGGATGTGGGAGCCATGAATGTGTCACTCCAAGTGCATTTGCAGGGGAGTGGTGACAGCTTTGAACTGGAGGCAACGTGCAGAGTCTTCATCTGTAAATGGGAAGGCTGGATCTGAGTAGCAAAATAGGAAGATGGAGTTTTTCAGGACCCTCATGAAGCCAAATTCATTTTTTCTCTGCTGTTCTACTGGAGTCTAGCAGGAGTGTGCTTGGAGAACTACATATCCAAATTTCATCTTTTTTCAAATCTCTACAGATGAGAAGCTGTTCTGTGAGCAGGGAGACATTTGGGGTGCAGTCCATTCATTTTTTGGCCCAGTGTTGGGTGTTGCATCTCTGCAGACCAGGATAAGCTGTACCAAAGCCAGGATGTTCATGTGCTGCTCATCACAAGGACTCTGTGCTGCACCTCCTGCAGCCCTGAGCTCTCCCACTGCGACTGCACAGTGCTGCTGCCCCAGGGCTCTGGCTCCACCACTTCCCAAATGACTTCCCAAGAGGCTGTGCACGGCTTTGAGCGAGCCCAAGGAATCCCTGAGCTGCTCACTCTCAACAGCAGCCAGTGTTGGGAGTGAGAGAGAAAATGGAAATGCATTCTCTGTGCTTTTAGCTCGTAGCTCCTGAGTGGACCAAAGTCATGGAAACCAGTTGAAGAACTGGTGACCAACTTTTTGTCCTTTGCTTGAACCCCAAACTCATACAAATTCATTAGTGAAGACAAACATGGAGAGGTGAAGGGAGAGCCTATAATGTTTAGAAGAAAACGTATGCAACATGGAAATTGGATGTAAACCTCTTGCTGTTCCTCTGCAAATCTATTATACATGAGCCCATCAGAGCAGGGTATTAATAAAACAGGAGCTAAAGCACTTGGCACTGCCTCCTCTTTAGTGAAACATCAGAGCCCAGGCTGCCTTTGAAGTCTGGAACTTGCATCTGCCCGGCTGCTTCGGTGACATGGTCAGGATGCTCCGAGGGGAATCTCGCCACTGAAGGGGAATCTCTCCACGTTGGGGGGAGGGATGTTTGTGTGAGTCAAATCCTCCTCCTTCTCCAGGAAAAAAAAAAAATCACTGTTTTTTTTTTCTGCTCAGCCTTCTCTCCTGCTGAATTCTTTAAGCAATACACAAAGGCAGCTAAAGATGGTTTGAAGCAACCTCAGAGATCATGTGCTGGGATGTAAATGACATCTGTTCATTGAAAGCTTTCCCCACCAAGACCCCTCCACACCAGTTTTCTGTCACATACAGGTACCACCAACCCCAACCACAACCCCCTTTGCTTTGCTGAATAGCGGGGAAGTAAGTTACACTGGACTTCCTAAACATCTGTTTTGTTTCTGCACCAGGACAAATAAATGTGGCTCTGCCCTGTAATCCCAGTTGTGTTGCCAAAGCCCTTGTGCAGGCAGAGATGCCTCTCCCACTGCTGGGTAAGTAGAGGCAGCTGGGGGATGCTGAGGCTGAGAAACATGAGCTTTGTGCTAAGTCCAGCTTTGTGTAGAACAGGGGTGGCTGTAGTGTGGTGTAAGTTCTTTCCTGCATGGCTGTGAGTAATTAATCTTGGCTGATGGGTCTTAGGGGTTTGAGCAGCTGCTATCCTAGCCTTGGGATGTGAAACTAAACATGAAGAGCACTGATTTAGGTGGTGTTATAAGGGGAGGGTGTTTGGGAGTAAGAACCAACAGATCTAATTAGAGTTTCACTTTTCAAAGCAATTGGGAATGGACACACCAAAGAAATATTCTTAATTTGTTAAAAATGCCCTGGGGAGCTAAAGAGCTGGAGAGGGAGGATAACAGAGTGTAAGAGAAGGGCTGTGGGATAAATAGGAAGGCTGAGCAAGGTACTGCTTGTTGGAGGCTGTGGAGCAGCTCTGTCTCGCTGGGGGTTGCTTGACCAGTGATGTGCTGCACTGCCTGATCCAAAGGAAACCCAAAAAACCTACAGCTTGCATCCTTAAAAAAGACAAAGAGGTGTTTATTGGAGTGAAAATGACAGGCCAAAGCTGGACTGTGTCATGTCAGGAGTGGGTCTGTTCACCCTCTGCCTCACTAACACAGCTGGAACCACTTCCTGAACATTTCCACAGCAAGTCCAACAGCTGGATCTGTTCCACTGCAGTGTTTGCTGAGGAGATGTTTGGTGGGCTCTGTTGGGGAAGCAGAGCCCTGGACTCCCTGGTGCTGGTGGCTCAGTGCTCCTCGATGCTTCTGGATGGTCCAGTGGGAAGTGACCTGCCCTTGCCCTGGAGGGAATTCTGCAGGATGTGCTCCAGGCAGGGCCATTAAATCAGTTTGCTGCTGAATCATGTTGTGCCTGCCAATCTCACAGCAAATTTACATCTATCTCTTTCCATTGTGGACATGGATGAAAATGGAAGTGCTGTGCCTGATACCAGGGGCTAGAAAGCCTCCTTCTTGATCCCTGCTGCTGGGGGTGGCACCTGCCTTCCCATGTGTGTCCTGCTTTGCAGGGAGAGGGAAGGTGTCATCCTTGGGAAGCTGCAAGACTGTGTTACCTCCAGTAAGTCCTACCCTGTGCTGAAGTCTGGACAGCTTGAGTGTTTGCTACAGAAGGCTGTGTAGGACAACTAATTCATTGCAGACTTGGCAAGTCTTCTCTCCAGGCTGGGCTGGGTTGGAAGCTGTGTTGCCATTCATTCCCAGAGGATGCCAGAGATGCTCAGTGAGAGGAGGACGTCGGAATTCAGCTGAATGAAGTGGTTGTGCACCTCAGCTTCAATAAGGGTCAGTAGTCTTGACTTACTAGTGTGCTGTTACACACAAATAAACTCTGCTGGTGACCCCAGCTGGGTGGGACACACAGTGAACAGCCTTCCAGTCTGGTTGGAAAAACCCCTCCTGGGAAAAGACTACAGCCAGTGTTTCTGGGAATGGCTGAATGTCAAGCCTTGGCTTATGAAACTATGCAAGGTTTTGTTTCCTGGGAGCTGCTTGTGTTTAGACTCTGTGAACAGAGACCAAATATTGCTGTACATCATTAAAATCTATGTTTTACTCAATAATCTTGGTTTTCAAGCAGATTTGGGATTTGTCCTTGGCTGTGCACCAGGCTATTGAACTGCAGTGCCAGGGACTGCTCCCCATCCTGTCCTGTCTGCAAGGAAGGAAGGTTTTTATCCTCCTCTCCTGTGCCCTGGCTGGCAGAGACCTCCCACAGCAGCTGTGCTTCCTGAGGTGCTGCCTGTCTCTGCAGCTTTCTCTGCTCTGATTTGTGCTGTTTTCTTCCACTCTTTGCCTGTACATATTATTTGCAACCCACTGCACCCAAAATACCAACTGGTTGCTCTTGGAGTGTGAAGCAACAGTTAAACGAGTAGTTTGGATATTTTTTTTTCCTTGTTTTTTTTTCCTTGTTTAGACAGAAGAAACCAGTTCAGCTTTGACCATGCATGTTACATTTTAATTTTTTTTCTCATGCCAAGAAATACAAAGAAAGTATATAAGATATACCATACCATCCTGCAGAAAAAGAAACATTTATCAGCAAAGAGAAGCACCCAGCTGCAGTTCCTGGTGTGTTCAAGCTGTTGTGTGAACCGTGGCTCTTCCCATTTGGATCTGGAATAGGAGGAGCTGTGCAGGGACAGTGGCTGTGGCAGTGAGGGGATGGACCCTGCACTTCCATGCCAAGGATCTTGTCCTGACACCATTTAACAAAGGCCCTTGCTCCCAGGTGGGATCAGGGTTGCCTTGGTGAATCCTGCACCCATTCCCTTTCTGATGTTTCTTATCCTGGATGGGTATTTATAGGTCTGAATTTTGCTACCTACTGGTGTCAGCAAATGCTTTACAAATATTCCCACTTTGAAAAGGCTGCTTTTCCCCCCCACCCCCTTTGGCTTGAGCCCAAGCAGGGGAGTCTGCAGTCCAAACCTAACTGGTTTTGCCAAAATTAAAGGATGTATACTGAAAGAAAAACGATCTTATATCTGAATTATTTCAGCTTGACAGTGCAACCCTGGCTGTGGTTCTGTGACAAGTAACAAAGCAACAGGGCCAGTCTGAGTGTATTGAAGGGGGGAAATGAAGAAGTCATGGGGCCAGCCCAGTGGGTGCATTTCTGCAGCCTATTCCTGGGCTCAGAATGAATGGAAACAGAGTTTTAATCTTATGTAAAAGGCAGGATCTGCTCCCCTTGTCTACATGGAGAATTCTGTGCTGGGAAGGTCAGGTAACTACATGCTGTGAGCTCGGCTCAGAGGTTCCCTGCCCATGGCCAACCCCTTCCAGTGGAGTTCAGATTAAAGGAAAGGCAGAGGATGGGAGGAGAGAGCCTGTGGGACTCACACATTGCTCTGGAGGTGGGAATGCTGAGGGGAAACCACAGGAAACCAGCAAAGATGGGGAGAGAGGGATAAACTGCAATGGGGTGAAATACCGACCAGAAAAAGCAAACCCCTCATTAACACAGCAAACTTTGAAACCCTTTGAATTTTTGTGGCTTTATTTCCTCCCTTTGTGCTCAGATCCCTTTGGTCTCCTCTGCAGGCACCAGCCAGCACGTTGCTGTGACCCACTGACTTGTGCCAGACCTTTCCTGACCCTCGGTCATCACATCCTACGAGGAGCTGCTCTGGAACCAACCCAGTTTTTCTGCTCAGCAGCAACAAACTGCTGCTTCAGCTTCAGGCTTTGATCCTTGCTGCACCCAGCAAGGGCCCTTCTGTGCCTCCCCACAGAGCCCAGCTCTGCCCCAAACCCTGGGAGAGGAGCCCAGGGCCACCAGTGCCAGGGAGGTGCCACCAGCCACATGCTCTGCTCAGAGGCTCTTTCCAGAGCAGCACAAACTGTGTATTTATATCCCACCAGGACCTCACACTTGTCGTGTAACTCCTACTTCAGGCTTACATTTAGAGACATTTCCCACCTTCTCCATCCCTCCAGTGAGCTCTCCTCCTACCAGCTCAGCTTTGCTGTCAGGTAAGGCTGGATTGCCACTGCTCAGATCTCTCACCTCTCCTTCACCAAGGGGGCACAGGTTGTCCAAATCCTGAGGATTTTGTGGCTGTTACAGCTGCAAGCACAGAAAACTAGACTCTGACATCTGTACTTAGAGGAGGCTGCAGCAGGTGGCAAAGAGCTGGGAGATAAGTAACAATTGTGGGGATGGAGAGGGAAGGTCTTGTCATGACACAGTTTTTGTGATCACCCTCCCATGTCCCAAAAGCCAATCAAGGGAAGGAGCAGCTGTGCCTGGATGTGAGCACTAAATCAGCAAAAAATAATGAGGAATGCTGTTTTTCCACAGATGTAGACCAAAGGAATTACCATGCCTGCTGATGGTGAGATTCTGTCATCATAACCTCCTTGTAACACAGCACAGGTGAGGTGTGTGCCAAGGGCTGGGGGCCCTGTAACCTCTTCCTTCACAAATACAGGCAAATTCCACCCCAAAAGAGCCACAGAGGCAGCTGAGCTGGGTTAAAACCATGTGTTATGTGAAGAGCAAAGTGGCAAAACCTTGCAAAAGAGGCTGAAAAATGTGTGGAGGAGCAGGAGAAGGGAATTTCCAGATATCCCTGGAGAATTTATTTCTCCAACATTGGAGAACCAGGTTACAGCCAGAGGAAATATTTTGTCAGGGATAAGTGTAGAGGCTTTCTTCTGGATTTAAATAGAGGATAAGAAAAAAAGCTGCATTCAAGAATGCAGTACTGTTGTATCTAATCAGAAAAAAAGATTTGAGAACAAAAGGGATTTAAGTGTCTTAGTTTTTCTTTTTTATTACCATTAATAGAGAGGTGAGAAGCATCATCTCAGCTGCCTGATGAGACAGGCAGCACAAACCCTGTTTGGGTGCACACAACAAATCATCACCATGGGGTTTTAGGGGAAAGCTTCTACCTTCTCCTGCATCCAGGTGAATCCTGGTACCTCCCCTGCTCTGTGCTTCCATGGCTTGGGACTTCTCCTGGCCAGTACCACCAGAGCTGCCTCACAGAGCCCCCTCCTTCCTGTGCCTGCAGCTATTCCAGTCCATTTTGAACCACAGTGTCCAAAACAGATCCCTTAGGAAAAATCAGATTCAAAGGAAATCTGTGCTCATATGTGGTTCTCTTCAGGGAGATAAAGGGAAAGGGGTTTGTTCCTGGAGCTGTTCAGTGCCTGTGACTGAGCATTTGCCATCCCTGCAATTAGAGCAGTGTAATGTGAACCCACCTCGTGGAGAGTGGCAGGGTTTAATCCTTTGGAGGAGGGAAAGCACTTTAGATGAAAGGCTTTATATAATGATAAAAGAGCATTTAAAGTCTTACTTAATAAACACTTGGAGCTCTCAAGTATGGTAACTCACTTTTCCCTGAATGCTGGCCCTTCCTGCCTGAGGAGGAGTTTGCTGAGCTCTTCCCATCAGCTGAATTCCAGCAGCTCAAAGGACGCCTGTGCAAGATGCAGGGACAGGGGGACAGGCAGCTCTGCCTTTATGTGGCTCCAAATAAATAGCAAGCAGCCAGCAAGCAGCTTTTGGGGTTGGGAGTTAAAGAAGGTTGGGGGATTTGATGGGATTTCAACAACCATAAGATGGAAGTTGGAATGTCCAACGGAGAGTTTCTGAAGAGCTCAGGAGGAAGAGATCCAGTTCCAAGGGGCACCTGGATAGAGGATGCAGTGAGAGCTCCCACCCAGCAGCCCTCAGTGTGTTCCTGTTTGCTGAACTCACACCAGATAAATTAGAAAAGAAAAATTGCAGATTTTGGTCCATTTTAGAAGCCAGTGGTTTGTAATAAAGTGCTGGCAAAGGGGTGGATGGGAACGGAGCCCACGAAAGTGCTGCAGTGATGTGCTATTGCTGTGAGCCCCTGGAGTCCCTTTTAGTGTGGAGAAAATTGTTAACAGTGTGTCTGGGGGATGTGGCTTTCTCACCCCCTGGATTCAAATAATAATGTCTAGCAAAAGAGAACATACTAAAGAGGAGCAATCAAACAGGTGACAAGAGAATTGCCACAGTGCTGTCTGTGGCTTTGCACATTAGTTACTACAGAGTAACTACAGTGTGGATTTACAGTTCACCCCTACCCTGTGCTAACCCCATGTTTCCACTCACAGCCCAGAGAAGTCAGTGCCAAGCAGTGAAGTTTCTAATGGTGTGTAATGGTTTCTCCATGTAGACAAGCCCTTGGGAGCATGAAAGTTTGGGGTGTTTTTCAGGGTGTTAGGGAGCAGAAGTGCCCTGAAGGACCATATTTCTCAGTCAATCTGTATTTCTAGGTCCCAGGTTGTCAGAAAGGCCGGGGAGTGCAGCTCTTGGTCATGTATCCATGTCCTCAAAGTTTGGATAAAGGAGACTCAGGTAACAGGGAGCCAGTGGACATGGCCAGAAGTCATCTACAAAGCCTGACTAAAACAACAGGCAATGAAACTTTGCATAGTCTGGGTGGATGGTTAAAGGGCCGACCTGGGGAACAACCCACAGCAAGGATGGGGTGAGGGGGAAGGAGAAGGGATGGGGCAGGATGGAGGCTTGAGGGAGTGTGTCATGACTGTATCCCCCAGGAAACAGCCAAGGGAGCTGTGTGGAGTGGAAGACTGGGAAGTGGTGGGGCATGTGGTACCTACAGGCAGAGTGGAAGGAGCAAAGTCTATTTCCTTGTTATGTTAAATATAAAACATTAAAAAATAATAAAACTCGTGGAACTGACCCCCACCAGCTCCAGGGACACTGGAGATTTTCAGAGATGCAGAAGAGTGTGTGAGGGGTGCAGGGAGAGGAGCAGAGATCTAAAACTCCTTTATGCCCCTGAAAATCTCATGGAAAGCCCCAAGCTTAAGGCCCATAAGGGCTGGGGAGATGAGCAGTGACAGGGCAGGGGCTGGATCACACTGAAGCTTCTGCGTGAGGGACATGACGTGATATCAAGGTGTAAGTGGATAAAATGAGCTCTCTGTGCCTTGGTGCTGCTGCTACAGATTAACCAGGCTCTTGTCTCGATGCCATGAATGTTACCTCCCTTTGGGTGCACAGAGAGGAATGTGTGGGTTCACAGGGAACACATTATTTTTCCTTGCATTAAAAAGCCCACCAGGGGATCAGGGCGAGGAGGAGCCTGGGGTTCTCATGCAGCAACTTCCTGCTCTGCCAGCTCTGAGATCTGCCCTAAGTGATAAAAGAGCTCGTAGGAACAGACATGGAGAACATTCCCAAAGGCATGCAAATGGTCATTGTCTCTTTTTTTTTTTTTT
>VYZS01076393.1:72238-115760 GCA_013400695.1 Neodrepanis coruscans | reverse complement strand
TAAAAAAAAATAAATATATAAATAAATTGCAAGATAGACCATTTCCCAAGAAACTCCATTTTAGTTCTAAGACCAGGTTTCTAAGCAGCATTTTCTTTATGTCACCTGCCAGAAAATTATCACTGAGACCAAAGTGTCCAGGCAAGTGCAACATAGGGTCTGATCATGCTCATGGTGGAGTCAGCTCAGGGCTAAGCATGGTGGGTGACACAGCAGATAGAAACCCCTTTGCGCTGAATGTCAAGCCTTGCAGCACTGCTTTCTGTCTCGTTCCTCCTTCCCCAGAGCAGAGCCTGCTGTCACTCTCTTTGTCTTACCGAAAGATAAAAGCCATCTTTGTGCTAAGACCCCCTGTCAATGCTCTTGGAGGTGGCAAAGGCTTACAGGCGCTGCAGGCTCCGTGCACCTGAGGACCCACAGTCCTGGGAGCTGCTCTCCCTGCAGGGAGAATGGGTCTCCCACACTGGAAGAGGTCTGAGTGCTGAGGAGATCCTGGGTGACTGTTCAGTAGCCACAGTGCACTCACAGCCTACAACTGTGCTTCTGCCAGGATGGCCTGAGAGCAAGGACAGGTGCACACAGCAGTGTCAGGGAACGAGCTGCAAGGTGGCATTGCACAGACTAGCAGCACCTCACCTGCACTGCCAACCAGTCCCTCCCATGGTGAGGAGAAACTGAGCACGACCACACTTGCTAAACTTCTTCTCTCGAGTATTTTGGGAAGGGGGTTCTCTTTCCTCACACCCCAGGTTCTATGCCCACATCCTGGACACTTGGGGCAACAACAAAAAGCTTAAATGCAACTCTGAGGCTTGGACCCTGGCACATAGGCAGCAAGATAGCTGCTGCATGCAGAGCAGGCACCCAGTGACACCAGATGGGCATCGGCCTCCCCCCTCATGGCCTGCGTGCTCCTCAGCTGCCTCATAACAGTCCTCCAGTGCCTTTGGTTTAGGGATAGGAAGGTTTCTCATACATTTTGGGCCAACAGTGGCCAGTGTTGTTTCAGCCCTTCTGCTGTCAAGGGGCCTGTAGTTGTGCGTTTGGATGCGCTTTGTGTGACCGTTCAGGCCACAGTTCCTCTGTGCCTCCTCCTGCCACACAGCTGATGTGCAGGAGTCAGTTGATCACTGTATGTGCAAAGCTTGTTAGCAGGTTGGGAATGTGCTGAACCCTCCCCTCCCCTCACCATGTCTTTCATCCTGGCTCCCTGAGCACAGCGAGCAGGTGGTGCAGCATGCCACGGGCAAATACTTGGGACAGAAACTTGCCATGCTGGCATGCAGTGGTCCTGCCTAGTTGGACTACAGGTCCCCTTGCTCCAAACACCTCCAGTATGCTCAGCATGGGAGATGAAGGAATGACCTTCACTGTCACGTCACAGTCAGAGGGTTTTGCCTTCCCTCATCTTTCCAGTGCAAAGCAGATTTTGTCTCTGCTCCCTGCCCCCCATGCACACTCTGCATGCAGCAGCAGCACTTCAGCCCTCACCAGAAAGATGAGGTTCATTGTGCTACAAGTTAAATGGCAAGGCGGCTAGGAAGAGAGTAGAACAAGCTTTCACAGCAGCAAGGCAGCCAAGATAGTCTACAGAAACTGTATAGGCAGCAGAATGAAGCAGGGAAAATGGAAGTGCCCCTGGCCTGCAACTGCTCTTGCACAAATTCTTTGCTCAGTCCAGAAGAGCCCTGCACTTCTTCCTCATGGCATCCAGTGCTGAGCTAGATGGATACCTGATTGCCAGACAAATGCGACTATGTAGAGGACTAAATCAGAGAAGAACTGGATTGTGATTAGATGGTGTCTCTGATGTTGCATCGGTGATTGAAGTCAATGGATGAACACAAAGTGTGGGAGATTTAGAATTCAATCTTACAGGCTGGAAAAGATTCGTCCTGCATCACAACAGTGCTGCTGCTTGCCAGTACCATGATGTTTAGGTCCTGCTGTTTCTCATGGGTCTGTTGATACCATTCTCGTGTCACCTCAGTATCATGTGTTGGGATCAATGTCACCTGGGAAAAGAAAGCAGCAGAGATGATTGAGAACAACCGCAGTGACAAACAATGCCCATAGGAGCTGAGGCTAAAATTTCCCATTAGTTTTGGAACACTGTACCCTTGGTACTGCTTGCTCTATTTGATACTGCTTGCTCTATTTAATGTCTTTCAGCAGTCATGTTCTGAGGCAGAGCTTTCTTTTATACAGTACCAGCACAATGGGGCTGTGAACTGGCTGCAAAGTGGCAGCACTGACACCATAACAATGAGAATGGCTACAGTGCAGGGAAGAGCTCCAGAAACAGCCTCAGAAAGATCCCTCAGTGTGAAAAGGAACAGGGTTGGCAGTGTCACTGTTAATGGACCCTATGACCCAATGTACAATTCAGGGACCTTGAAATATGAAGCTGCCTCATCTGAAAGAATATACACACCTTCTTGTACATGTCTTCAGGAGTGCCCATCTTGGGTGTCCTACAAGCCTGTCTAAGCACAAACTGCATTGAAAAACATTCTGGTTTAAAAGCACTATTAGTAATCTGCTATCAGAAAGATCTTCAGCAAGCCAGGCTAGCAACAGGTGCCACTGGATGTGGGACACTGATGAAAATTCAGACTGTGATGGTGCTTGATTTTACTTGAGGGTAGGCTTATCCTGCAGCAGGTAAGGAGATATGGAGGAGTGTATGATCTTTAAATGCTTCCTCCACTCTCAAGGATATGGAAAGGAAGACATATCTGCTTCCACTTACACCATTTTGCAGGTGTCCTCTTTCTCCTCATGGGTATAAACAGTTACTCTGCAAAGACTGCAGAGCAGGACATGCCCAATACCATTTGCTTCCTCTCGGTGTACTCCTTCGCATATGTTTGTGATACACACCTTTTTCTGAGCGCTTGGGACATCAAGAGCATCACACACACCTTTGCATTTTCATGACCCACCTGCAGATTGTCTCCCCACTGAGACTTCCCTTCCAGAAGGGCATCCAGCACTGCACGGCTTGGCTCTCCATTGGCTGCATCATTCCCACTCACAACATAATATGACGCTCGAACCCGCTTGAAGAACTCGGGGTCTGTGTTCTTCCCACTGCAGTGGTTGGGGATGTAGGCCAAGTCCACATAGACGGGTGGACCCATAGGCACAGATAAACTACTCTTAGGACTACTGGAAGCTTTGGAGAAAAAGAAAACAAGATGCTGTCATAACCCTTCTGGAAAGGACACTGAGATTAATGCTGAAAGAACCTGAATTCCAGAAACCTTTTTTCCCTGCAGCAATGAAGCTAAGACTTATCTATGCTCTGCTGCTTAGAGGTGACCTGGGTGCATTTCTGGGCCAGTGCTGTCACAGGTCTTGGGAGGGAAAGGGAGTTCTGCTGTTCTTTGGGGAGGGTCTGGAAGGCTTTAGACTCAGCAGCTTTTCCTGAGGAAGGGAATCAAAAATCTCTGTTATTAACTTCTGCAGAGTTGTCATCCCAATCAATATTTAATCCTAATTTTTGTTTTTTAATAACCTTCATTTTCTAAACACCACCCCCCCTCATCCATTCTGGTGGTCTTTGTATGCTATCCTAGGGTATTGCAGTAGTCTTTCTGGAAGGTTCCTTGGTTCATCCTGGCTTTCTGCCATCCCTGTGAATCGCTGCTACTCCTTGGACTCTACCGCTTTTTCCAACCAATCTTTTGTATCTCTCAGCCCTATCACTGCTTCTAACTTTTTATGTCTGACTGGGAAGTCTTGTCTGTTCTGCTATGTTTAACCTAGTGCTTTTCTTTGTGTTGGACCTATAGAGGCAATGCATACTTCAGGAAGGATTTCTTACCAGGGTTTGTTTTGATGCCATTAACAAGGCTCTTGCCAGGGTTGCTGTGACTACTACGGGATAACTCATCCTCTGGCATCAGCACACTACGTGGTTTGGACTTTTCTCCTCCATCTCTTTCTTTTTTGGCAGTGACAGATTTTGGAGATTTGTCTGATGGCTGTTTCACAGGAGTGGGTGATCGTTTCCCTTTCACATCTGTTTTCCGGGCAGGTGAGGAAGATTTGGGTTTGCTCAAAGGCTTCCTCACACCTTTGTTCTTTTCTTTTACATCTTTCTTGGAAATTTTATCAGTTCTGCTCATGCTTTGTTCATTTACCAACATATCAGGGTCTACCATGCAGACATCAGGGTGAGGAGGGTGGGGATGGGGATCTACCATTGGAACAGGCTGAGGATCATGGCTGGACCTAGAACTGGCATGATGAGCATTCCCCACAGCTTTGTCCACTGGGAGGAAATCGGCATCTTCGTCTGAGTCCATATTGGCATCTGCTGTGATGGACGGGCATTCTTCAGTCTCAGGTGGGACATCTGAGTCTGACTGGGAGGTTCCAGAATCACTCACTGATGTCGGAGGAGTTTCCTCCACTGTGGCACTTTGCATGGGGCTGCTCCCAGTGTGGGGTGGTCTCCCCTGCACTGAAGGGTGACCGTCCTCCTGTGAGAGATCACTGTCTTCAGAGAGCTCATGGGGACTCGGGTTGATGAATGAGGGAGAAAGCTCTCCCTTTCTCTGCTTGTATTCACATGAAGAAAATTTCTGTCCACAATCGAAACTGCATCCTAAATGTGGCTCCATGTCATGGGAAGCATCTCCATGGTCCTCTGTTTTTCCACTCTTCTGCACATCTGGGAAAAAGGGCTGGAAACTGTGTTCAGGGGACATCAGAGAGGAAGGGCGGCTTTGCCTCTCTGTATCTTCATTGCCTGTGCATGGAGAAAAACTGCTGTCAGAATCAGGACGTGTTCTTTCATCTTTTGTCTCAGCTGTATGGTACGTTCTTTGGAAAGCCTGCAGACTGGTGCTCACCTCTGTTGGACCATTGGCTGTGGTTTCATCTTCGTGCTGCTGATGAGGAAATGATGTCAACACATCAGGGAGAGATGTCAGTGTCAACAGCTGTTCTGCAAATGGTGCCTTCTGCTCTGCACTGCTCCCACACAGCTGCCGGTCTTCCTCCCCAGAGGACAATGCGGGCTCTGAGCCTTGGCACTCCTTTCTGCATGGCAAAGTGCTGTCACCCATGCCATAGGGGAATGGAGAACCATGATCTCCAGCAAACACAGTGTCTTTGGTTTCAGCTGTATGTGTTTTCACAGCATTATCTGGAACCTGTGGAGATATATCCCAAGGACTTCTGGTAGCTGGCTCCATTCCTGCACCTGTGTACGTGGAAAGCATATGGGAGTAGAAACTTTCTGCTGTAGTCGGTATCACAGGAGTGGTGGCTTCAGATGAAGGCTCCTCTGACAGGCTGGAAGAGTCATCTTTCAGCTGCTGCTGGGATACAGACTCTCTCTCCACACCTTTGGAGAACAACTTATCTTCCTCATTTGGACTCAGCAGTGAGAATTTAGGAAAAGATGGTTCAAGGCTGCTGACTTTCTCAGAAACCTCCAAGTACTCATTTTTCTTCCTCTGGTCTGAGAGAAAAGCACAAGGAGACTTTAAAGAAAGAGAGACATCCCCTAAATGGTTTTCTGAGGTTTGCTCATGTCTGAATATGCTGGCTGGTTCACTCTTTCCTAGCTGGGAGCTTTCAAATCCAGAAGAGCTATCCATCCCTCTGCCCTCTACCCTTTGGCCCTGTTCATATTTCTCTGTGTGTTTGCTAGAAGCAGATTTCAGGTATGTGGCTTGCTCTTGGTAGCCTGCTGCACTTGGATAATCAGCTACACAGAAATGGGACTCCTTTGTGTATTTTTCAGTGATCTCTCTCTTTTGTGAAGAATCTCGTCTTAGATGGCACATTTCTGAAGCTCCGTCCATGTCTGCCATGTCACTGTAACCAGCAATATATGTCTCCAAGCCAGCAGCTGATGCAGTTGTCCTATTTCCATATTCCTCTTTCCAGCCTGGACCAGAGGGAGAAGAGGAAGTGGAGCTGGGTGAAAGGGGCTTCTGACACTTCTTCTGCAGGAGGGTCTCTGAGATAGGGAACTTGCTGATGGCTGAGGTGTGCGCACAGACAGTGCTGGCAGGGCTGTGCAGCTTGGACTCCTTTTCAGACTTCTCCTTAGCACCCTTTTCTAACTCTGAGTCACTCATGCTTTCTTCCCAACTACCTGCTTTCTCACAGTGTGTATCTTTGGGATCTGGGCTTTGAGATTTTAGGGACAGAGCCTGGCTAGACAAAATGATGTTCTCATCTGGATGACCAGCATCAATATAGGTGGATGATTTCCCTTGATGAAAGGCATCGGTCGTGTCTGTGGGAAGGGCAAATACTGTGCTTGCAGACGATGGGTGCAGCGCGGAGTCCAGTTCTCCTGCCAAAGGAGAAGACACATTCAGTTTTTCCCGTACTTCTGATATCCTAGGCTTCCCTGTTTCAGACAAGGGCAAGTATCTTTCATGGATGTCTGTATAGTCAAAGACCGAATCTGCTTTATCTTTAGGGGATGCTGGAGATGACAACTCCTTCTCAGCAGAGGTATAAAGGCAGGACTCTTCTTCTTTTGCAGAGACGTGAAAACTTTGACCCTTTTGAGAGCTCAGTATTGTCACTGGCACCTTGTCAGCATGACCTAGGCTGTCTGCACCCTTGGCTGTGAAGGAGGAGGGTCCTACACCAGACACAATTATCTTCTCATAGATGTCAGCATACTTGAAACTTCTTTCATCAGGGTAAGGAGTTGGTTCTCTTTCTTCTTGCTCTTGTCTTGTGGAACTGTCATCACCTTTGCGTTTGCAGACCCCTTCCTCATAGGAATAAGGCTCAGGGGAGCTCCTGGAATAGGTGTCTGGAGGATACATCTCCTGGCTGGTAACACCCACAGCCCCAGTATGGTCCATGGCAGCACTGCTTTTTTGACAAGGGCCTTGTCCCAGAGGGGAATGTGCACGCTGCCCTGACACCTCAGCACTCTCTTCTGGGGAGGCTGCATTGTATTCTGCTGGTCTTGTAGATTGCAACAGAGTAGATGCTGCTGCTGTCTGCTCTTTCCTTCCTGTAGAGTCATACAGAACTTCAGTGGATTTGCAGTCATCCTCTTGCCTTCTATCTGACTTGTATTTGCAGTCTTTTTCCTGACACAAACCATTGATGTCCGATTTCTTCTCAGCCATCTTTGATGGGACATCCTCCCACAAAGGTGGCTTGCACTGATCTAACTGGCAAGGCCTCTCTGCTCCTGGTGACGCCTCAGTTTCCCTTTCTGTTGCAGACAGGGAAGATCCTGTCAGTGCCTGGTCTAGTGACTTTGCATAGATATCTAGTACAGCTTTCTCATCATCATCTAAGTAGGAGTAATCTTGTTTACATGTCAACAACAATTCTTGCCTTTCTTTGTTTCCAGTTAAAGCTTTGGCCTGATTTTTGTCACCAGAAACATACTGAGGAGACAGAGGAGAACTTTGTGTTTTTTCTGGGACAGTGATGTCAGCAGCAACCATGTCTACTTTCTTTGTTTCTGATGTGGATTTAACACTCTTCTCTGTGTCTTCTTTGTGAGTACATGACTCCATCTTTAAACATTCTGTTTCTTCTTGCAGTAGCATAGGTTTCTCTTTAGCATGGTGGACCACCTTATCCTCCTCACTGGGTAACTGTCCTCCTCTCCCACTCTCTCTTCCTTCCTGAAGATACTCAAATGCAGAGCCCCATGCTTCCCTTTCTGCAACTCTCCAGGTGTGACTGCCAGGCACTGCAGAAGGCAGGATCTCCTCCTTTCTCATTTTAGGAAGGGACTTTGTTCCAAATTCTGATACCTCATCCAAGAATGTGCTCTCTCTCTCTTTGTCATATCTCTGCCGCCTTCCCGGAACACGGATCTCTTCCACCTCTTCTGGAAACCACACTTTCTTCTCATAACTTAAATCTTTCATGGAAAAGCCTTCTATTTCTGGAGATTCTTCTTGAGCTTCCTTGAACCTGAAAGATTTTACACTTTCAGTAGAAATGTGTGAAGATGTTTTATCCTCAGTTGGGCTAGCTTCTTTAAAGTGTAAGCCCTTTGCATCTGGAGATACTTCCTGAGAGTCCAAGCCTGCAGCTCTTCCCCTAAATCGGCCCTTTTCTGATGCAGAAAATAAACTGCTGTCATCTGGAGACATTTCCTCATTTGAAGACTCTCTGGGTGACATGTCTTTAAGTGAACTACTTTCTGGGCAAGAAAAAGATTTTGATGCTTCTTTCAGTTCTTTGGCAGAAATTTCCAGTGATTTTTCATATGTGCTCTGGTCTGTGAAACCCATAGATTTCATAGCTTCTGCAGGGAATTTGTCAGTGAAATCTGACATAGTTTTTTCTTTTGTAGGTATCTCTTCTGAGAAACTAAGAGATTTGATGTCTTCCGGAGAAATTCCTTTAACAAAAAGGTCTGAAGAGATTTCCCTGCTGGGACTCTCAGTGAGAGAAATGGATTTGGTCTCTTCTGGGGAAATGTCTTTAATGGAAACATGAGAAAATTTCTCTTCTTCTGAGGCATCTCCTGTGAAATACAGCAGTTTTCCTTCCTCAGTAGTAACTTGCTCAGAAATATCTGAGGATTTTTCTTTACCAATACTTTCTTCTGTAAAAGAAAGTGATCTAGTGTCATCTGGTGAAAATTTGGTGTCATCTGGTGAAAATTGCAAAGGTTTATCGCTTTCAGATTTGCTCTGCCTTGTGAACTGTGGAAGATCCACATTTCCTAAAGAAGTTTCTGTTGTTGTGAATGGCTCAAACGACAAGAGTTTTGAAAATCCCATTAAACTTTCTGTCATGGTTTTAGTTCCTTGCTCTTTTTCTGGCTCTGTACTGGCACGGGGCATCCCAGGACACTCCTCCTTTTCCCTGATCACCACTGTGTCCTGCTTGTGGTAGGAGAGCCAGGGCAGCTCCTCACTCCTCACTGGTTCTTCTTCCACCTTCTGCCCAGGAGACACTGGAACATCACTGCCCAAGACCAGTTTGTGCTGCACAGGTCCAGACACTTCTTTTTCATGTCTGGATTTAGCTGCAGATGCCCCGTCTTCTCTGAGAGGTTCATCCTTGGCTCCCTTTGACACAACAGAAGATTGGCCTTCCAATTTTTTGGCTGCAGCATCTGTTTGTTTTTCAAATAGATCTGAATCTACTGTTTCCAGCTTTTCTTCCACTGGAGATTGGTGAAAGGGTGTGTGCCCTGCACTGGTGGGGCCAGATGGGGTGGGAGAGGCCATTTTGACTGTGCTGTCATCAGGACTCATGCATCGCTCTTCAGCCTCTGCAGAGTCAGCCTGGGAAAACGGCGCTTCTTCAGTGGACAATGGCATCACTTCTGTGGGAAAACTGATTATCACATTATCAGGGCATCTTTGAGGAGCAAACATGGGGGCATCGTAATGCCCTCTGAGTTTCTCAGGAATCTCAATATTTGGAGTCCCATCTTCTTCATCCTCTTCATCTTCTGCCTCTTCATGAAGATCCTTTTTTTGAGCTTCCAGTTTTCTCTCTCCTTCTGCTAATGCATGGAAATCTTCTGGTGGTGGAGATTTAAAGCATTTGTCTTCCTCCAATGATGACGTGGGAGAGATTGTGCCAGCAGAGGGAACATAATCAAGACCTTGGGTTGCTTCAGTCCGAGAGGAGGGCATGCTGTTTCCTGTGTCCAGAAGTAAAGAGCTTTTCCCAGTCTCTTCTGTTTGTGGTGCTGTTATAGATGCAACAGATTGATCCTCTGCTACTGAAGTTGCAAAAGATGAAAGCTTGTCACATTCTGTAATCGAGGTGGCAGAGGATATGTGTTCCTCCTCAGCTAGAGGTGCTGCCACAATGTTTGTAGGATATGCCAGGATTTCTGACTCCTGGCCAGGATAGCCCTTGGCTGGAAGGTCAGCAGGAGGCATGGCCTGTATTCCATGGACTGCTTCAAAAGAGCTTGGGTGGTCAGGAACAGAAATGTCATAGGTGTTGACATCATACTTCAAGTGTGGGATCCTCTCTTCCTGTTCATCATGTATTTCTTCATCAGAAATGGTCTGCTCTGTTTCTGAATAGCCAGGGATAGTTTCATCTTGGATATAGGAAACGTGTTCTGCTGTTGTTCCTGGTGGGACTGGCAGGCTGCTCAGATATGACTCTTCCTTTCCAAGTAACTTGTTTTTCTCACCCATGTCACTCAATTCTTTTTCCTTTTCTGTAGTGGTAGACAGTTTGTTCTCTGTCTCATCCTGATTCAGCTCATAGAAGTCTCCACTCTTTTCCACCTTCTCTGCTTTCACATGCTGTTCTTCCTTTTCTTCCAGTTCTGCCTTTTCTATCACATCTTCTCTCTTTTCCTTCTCACCCTCTTTCTGTGTCTCTGTCCCCTCAATACACTTTTCACAAGTCTTTGTTTCTGCTTCCCTCTGTTTTCTGTCCAAAGAGATTTTCTCCTCTTCTTCCTTTTCTTCTTCTCTGAACACTGGGGGCCAAACATCCTTTGCCAAGCGGTCTGTCCGTGCTGGCACCTGTTCTTTGTCAGGAAATGGCTGAATGTCCTTGCCATGCTCAACTTTTCCCTCCCAATATCTGATGTCACAGTTTTCATCTATTGTTCTTTCATCCTCTATTTTTTCACCATGATCTCCCCTCAATTCCAGTTGATGGACTGCCTTTTCCTCTGATGGTGATTCTTTTTCCATATCAGTAGTAGTTATTCCCTGACCAGGAGTCCTTGTTTTCAAAGTCAGATCTACTTCAAGGCAACCTTGAGCAGTTGTATCAGCAGAGTCTTTTATCTCTGCTTCAGGTACTCTCATAATCTTATCACTAATCTCCGTATCAGATAGTTCTTGAGTCACCTGCAAGGCCCTTTTCTCCTCGTGCTTCAGTTCCTCAAAGTCCTTTGTAAGATCTTCTGGAGAAGACAGGACTAATCTCTGTTCTGCTACGGAAGTCTCTCCTGGCTCCACCTGTACAGGTGCCTTCTCCACTGGTGATTTCGTCAGGTCAGTGGGTATCTTTTCAGGTTCCTTTTCAGGTTTGCTTTTGATCTTCTCAGTTTTGAGTCTTCCTGGAAGTTTTGCCTTGTACAATGTTTTTCTTACTTCTGGGGTAAATGGTTTCAAGTCTGGTTTAGAAATTTTTTTGGGCTCTGGTTTGTTTTCTTTCTTTTTATCATCTTTCTTCGAATCCTTTTTTTCCTCTTTCTTTCCATCATCTTTCTTTAAGTCCTTTTTCTCCTTCTTAATCTCTTTCTTTTCTTTATCTTTCTTCTCCTCTAATTTGGATACTTTCTCTTTGAGATGCTTTTTTCCAACCTTGTCTTTTGTCAATTTTCTTTTCTCAGCTTTGAGAGCATCACTTGTTTCTGTCTTTATCTTTTCATGTTTAACAGGTTTCTCAGGAACTTTCTCCACGTGTTCTTTAATCTTTTTCTCAGTTTTAGCATCCTTTACAACTTCTGGTTTTACTTCCTTAATCCCCTCCTCAACTGCCTCTTCTTTCTTGACTTGCTTTGTCACAGGTGGCTTGGGGGAAGACTTTAGACTCTCTTTACTGTCAGTTCTTTGTTTAATTTTGGTCTGCTTCAGCATAGGTGGAGGTATTCCAGAAGTGATATCTTTCTGAGTAGCCACTGGGTACCTCAAAAAATCCAGGTGCTTGAGTTTCTCAAGACCTTCCAGTATCTTATTTTGAGGAGCATTTCCAGGAAACAAAACCCTTACAATTTTCTCTGTTGGGCTGGCTGGAAGCCACACCACTAGGGCTGTGATGGATGTGAGATAGGGTACAGAAATTTCACCTTCTTTCCCACTTGCAAGAATTATGCCAGTCTTTGCTTTACTATTACCAGCCCATTTCTGCATTAGAAACTGCATTTCTTTACTGTCCTTGACAGGGTTCAGTATATACATGTCCAGCTTACCCACTCCCATTTTGTGGAAGAGTGTGATGGGCTCGATGGTGCTGCTTACCACCCTGTAGAGAGGCTCTGATTTAATGCCCAGTCTGTTGAGATACTGCAGTGTCAGACATGCTTCTTCAATGCTCCTCTTTACTTTCATGGATGCTTCAGGCATCTTCAGCTTTTCAGGAACATTAAAAAAAACCACTCCTAGCTCAGGAGAAATTAGGTTCTTCATCCAGTCACTGTAGTTGGTAGAGCCCTGGGATTGTTCCTCCTCTTGCTCAGCAACTTTCCTCTGCAGCAGCCCATTGATGCCAGGCAGGTTGTCTGCACCAATGTGGGTGAGCAGGATTGAATCAATCCTATCCAGGTGCCTTACCAGCTTCCAGAAGCAGGATTTCCTCTCAGAGCCACCATCCACAAGGATGTTAAACCCATTGACAGCAAAGAGAGCAGAATCACCTCTTCCCCCAGGGAATATGTAGCAGCAGGGCTTAGAAAGCTTCAGAAAGCCCCCTGAGGTGGGTGGCTCCAGGAGATCAAATGGAGATGGCACATCAACTGTCTCAGAGACATATTCTGCAAACTCAGATACCCCATCCATTTCTGGCAGAACTGGATCAGGATTCAGCTTCAGATTAATAATTTCCTGGAACTGAGGATGCCCAAGGTTGCTCCAGGCTCCTTCTCCCCGGCACGACACAGTAAGGGAGGCCTTGGTATTTGAATCAGTGTTGCTGAGAATTTGGGTGACCTAATGAGACAAGTACAGACAAATAAAGGTCAAATAGAGATCTGAGAGCTGTACGGAACCTAAAAAAAAAAAAAAATGCAGTTAATGCAGAAATACAGAAGACACCATGACCACTTTACGGACAGGAAACACTGTACAAAAGCCCATTAGAAAGAAAAGCAAGGCATGGGACCATCTCCTGATCGCTTCTGAAATTCTTAATGTCGATGGGACTGTTGTGCTTACTGACTGCTGGGAGTGCACTGTGAGAGACACCAGGAAATAAAAAAGTAGGAATCATTTATCCTCTTTCCTTACTTCTTCATGTCTAACCTGGGATATTAGTCTCTGGCTTGGACTCAAAAGTAGCAGGTTCGAGGTTTTTTTCTGATTTGTGAATTCTAACACTGAGACAAATTTTTCAATCCTAACTTACTCACTGGCTAGTGAAGCATCACAGAGCATTCTGTGCAGTTCTAGTGCCATAGCACTTTCTTTTTTATGTAGATTAATTTTCTTTCCTGGGACTTATTTTGAAAGTCATGACTTCATCTCTGCTACACATACAGGGTTGGGGACATGCTACATGATTAACAAGTACAACTAAGATCCACGTAATTTCCAAGGCTCTTTACAGCTATGCTGAGTATATACTGAACAAAGAAATATTACACCTCAACTTCCTAAGTATAGGGAATGAGAGTAGCACATCTCTTTACACTGTATTCTCTTGCTTAGACAGCCCTTAACTGACTAGTTCCTGTCCAAATAAATGAATGCCAAAAATAAATGAGAACAATCAGCTTTAAATAAATAAAAGCAAACATATCTGCCGATTTAATTACAGCAATAATAACATCAATTGTCGAAGTATCACCCAGCCATTCCTGCAGCAACTACACAGTTAATCAGATGGAGACATTCTAAACATCTGGAACATAACCAGTGGAAGTAGGGCTTCTCAAAAACTGAAGCAGCATATCTGTATTGGCAACAAGCACCAACAGAAAGACAAAGTAAAGTCTCCCAGGAGAGCTATAGTACACCTAGCTCAGATCATAAGCATTGGAGCAGAGGTTCAGAGATGCCCTATATGGTTTTCCAGGCCTTACTGGACAAATCCCTGAGCAAGCTTTCCTAAATTCAGTGCTGACTCTCCTCTATGCAGGAGGTTGGGCTACAGACCTCTCATGTGCCCTTCCAACCTGAATGATGCAAGAATTCTGCAATTAAATAGTAACATTTGTAGTTATGTAATCATCATGTAGTTACTTAATCAGCATTTACTCATCCTTTCATCATGTAGTTAATCAGTGTTTACTCATCCCCTCATCATCTTTACATACCAGTAGTGAACACTCTTAACCTTCTGTGAATATGCTGGCTGGACTGACTTTGAAAGGAAGAAAAATACCCATATTTACTAGGGTGATGATGGCCTCTTTTGGTTGTTTTTGGAAACTGCCCATAGTTATGTTAAGACCTGCTTTAAGAAATTTTGAGTGTCTGCCCACTGCAGAGCCAGTATGGAAGGTGATTTCAAGCTGAACACTTAAAGGAGTCACCCGTACCTACAACTTGAAGTTAAAGCAGGATTCTCAAGATAATAGTATCAAGTATTCACAGTGTGCAAATTTTTTCTGGATTTCAAACCCATCTGTGTGCAGACCTGCCACCTGAAGGAGGGTGCAGGCTGCTTTGCTCTACCATGCACTCTGAACAGGAGGGGACATGCTGGATTATGGCCCACACTCACCTCTGGGTCTGAAAGTATCTCAGCAAACTTCTGGTAAGTGAAGGTCCCCGTCTGCAGGACCAAGTCCCCTTCCTGGTCTGAGCTCTGTCCACAGAGGATCAGTAGTTTGTGGACTGATGAATCACACACCAGTGAGCGGACCTGTTACCACAAAACAGAGTGCTGCAGTCAGAAGTGCCTGTACTCCTCACCAGCACCCAGAATTTCAATCCCATGGACAGGTGATACTCGTGTGTTATTCACAAATAGCCAAACTCTAAGTTTTCTACACACATAAAGCTGATTATTGAAGAGGGTAGAAACTGCTACTGTCTGCCCAACACAGTCCCACGTTAAATCATAGTTACTGCATATATCCTGGTTGCTGGCAAGACCGTAACACCTGGCCATTCACCACAACTTGCAGCAGACTGGCAGCACATTCACCCTCTCTAGAAGGTACAAGGTGTGATGATCATGACCTCTATGTCATGTAAGAGCAGGACAGCTGATACGGAGAGAACTTGCTGGTATCTGGTCCCTACCTCAGACACGATGCTGGCCACATTAGGATTTACCAGGATCACTGTCTCCAGGGTATCACTCCGATGATGGAGAGTTCTTTGGCCTGAGGAGAGAAAAACGATTAGACAGGATGAGAGAAAGTGAAGAGACAGCATCTAGCTACCGATGCTTCAGCCCCAAAAATTCCACTTGAGCATGGGTTTGATTGTAAGGTTTCAAATAGCATTCGAGACCCAGTTTAATACCCTGGTCTCATAGAAGAGAGAAAACTCTTTTCAGCAACAAGGAAAGAAATCCTGCTTCTGAATTCAGCACAGTTTACCACTCAGCTCCAACATGTTCTGAAGTCCACAGAGCTAGGCACTTTGAGCTGCTTACCTGTGCCAAGCTATACTTGTAAGCACTGGCACGGATCAATCATTCTTTCCAGACAGAAGTGCCTTGCCTCATGGCTACCACGGAGAGGTACCTCTGGTGTTGTTCAAGCCCTAGTCACCACAGGCCTCTGTAAGCCAGTCAGTGGGTGCCAACTCATCCTTCAATGGAATGGTGCAGCACTGATAACAAATCTCTCATAATTCATAACCATTTTTTTCTCTTCTGAAGCTTTTTTCTTTAATCCAAATTAGTACTCCTAAACTGCTGCGGTGGGAAGCAACCAGAAAAGAATGCTTGTTCTCCTGTCTCCCTCCTGTCAGAGGCACAAATAGGTACCCAGATAGGACTTTCTTCTCTTTAAATATTTAGGGAAAAATGGAGGAGCCAAAGGAGAACAAGCAAGATCCTGGGAGTGCAAAAAAGCAGTTTGTGTGCTCACCTTGGCATGGACATTATATGGCTATTTGACAAAATGCTGCCATAATGCCCAGGCCCTATTAATTTATTAGAAAGAAGGGTGGTGTCTGCCACGCTGACAGGCAGGACCAGAGCAACCACTGTGTGTCCACATCATGGTAAGCAGGACCTTTTTGCAGCACTTGCCTGAACACTGCAGGCAGTACAGAACCCTTTTTGAGTCCAGTCTTTGCAAATACCTACCTCTGGACACTACATCTACCCAACAAGACAGGCACTTAGAACTTAACTGTTTGAATGTATTATTTCTAGGGTTTAAGTCTTTCATAGATTTCAATATCTCATATAGATTGAAGGGCTATAGATCTTCACTGAAAATGAACACCTATTTCTATTTCTCATCTTCTAGATAATTGTTGCTCTCTGTTTTCTCTTCACCCTCCACAACCTCCCATCAGTGCCTTCTAGGCAGATCTCAATCCTTGTAAAATAGCTCGATCAAGCTGGTATTGCAAAAAAAAGACACCAAAAGGACACAGAAAGAAGTCAGAGAAAGGGCAGTACTCAGCAATCAAACTCACTTTACTGGCATGTTTTACTTGCTGCCAGCAATTAACCAGACACATACTCCCAGAAGGCAGCTTTCAGCCCAAAGTGAGAGCAGCTCTAGGCTCTCAGCAGAACTATTTGTACTCAGCATCTCTAGCTGTTTTCTGAACTTGTGTTCTTTCAATTTCGCTAAAAATATGGTCCCTCCAGACTAAGGACCATCACTGTGCAGAAAGCACTACGTTCAGTGGCATTTTTGCCACTTGATGTGGGACAGGCGTACAGATGAAGACACTGGGAAGCAAGTTGCTGCATACAGAATGGATGCTGCAAGTGAGCCATGAGGTGCAGCATGGGAGGGTGGGAGAAGGTGCAGATGAGGAGAGCCCGGGAGGTGTTCTGGGGCATTCTGTGCAGCCAAAAGAACCTCACTCATCCTTGAGGCAATGGCAATTGTGAAGCCACTGCTGGTGCCTTGGCATTGCTGAGGTCCCAGCAGTGCTCACAAGGTGCACTCTGGTTCCCCACTGATCTTTTGTGCAGCATTCACACAGCTCCCCCACACTGGGACCTCCACTCCTGCTGCTTGGGGCACTCAGAACAGAAGTGATCTGCTCCCATTTTTTAACATTACTACTAGGACAAAGTGAAACCCACACCATTCCCTAGGTTTCAGCCTCTGCCATCTTGAGTGCCTGCACACCTCAGATACCGCTCTGGCAGTGGCTACCCACACCCCTTGTGCAAACACTAACACCAGCAGCCCTGTCCTCATGCCACGTGTGGTCATCATGCCCACAGGTGGACACCCCTCCGGGCACCAGGTGCCCAGGCACTGTCGGGGCAATGCCAGCCTGCAGGCTGCCAGCTGGGCAGCACTGGTGACAGTGCCAGCTGCAGAGGGAAGGGGCCCATCTGCAGCACTAACAGGCATGAAAACACTGCTGCTTGCTGCCAGTGCCATGGTCTGAGCCCAGGCAGCTGAGCTGTCCCCATTGGGGCTGTGAACAAAGCCTGGCTTTTAGCATTCTCCTGGCAGCCCTTCTCCCCCAGGAATGTCCCCCATACATGGGAAAGAAAGAGAAGGCTCAAGATGCAGGGCCAGCAGCTGCTGGGAGATGGGAGGGACCAATGGGGAAGGACTGAGTCTCATGAAAAGCTGTAAGGATGATAAAGGGACTGAAGAATTTTCATATGAGGCGAGGTTGAGCATGGGAGAGGGATATTTTCAATGCATATAAATAAATACCTGACAGGATGGAATGAAGAAGAGAAAGTCAGGCACTTTTGTCAGTAGTGCTGAGTGACAGAATATGAAGTACAAATTAACATAAAAGCAATTCCTTTTGAACACAAGGAAACACTTTTTTTACTGTGAGGGTGGTCCAACACTGGAATAGATTGTACAAAGAGGTCGTGGAGCATACATCCACAGAGATACTAAAAAACCCAACTGGATCCAGTTTTAGGAAATCTACTTTTGCTTACTCTTCTTGAGCAGGTGTGACTGGACTAGATAATCCCCTTCCAACCCAGAATTTGGCAATTATGTTACTCTGTGAAGTACTCTGGCCATTTCCAGACATATTGACTGACTCACTGCACACACCCATACACACCAAAACCCCAAACTGCTTTTTAACTAAATTCAGAGATAAAGTAGAACAGCACATGAACTCCAAGATGAACTGCAAACCATGAGATTGTAACACGGTGCCCTAAACCAGCCTGTGTCCAGCCCCTGCTCACCCCAAGCAGTGGCAGTGACCTCCCCAGCCCAGTGCAGCAGCACCCCTGCAAAGGCTGTGCCCAGCTGAGGGAACACACATGCCCAAAGCCTCTGTGAATCCAAGTGCTCATCAGGCCGAGGAGCTTTCTCTATACAGCCTGTGGGAGCAGCTGCACAGACAGAGGATTTAAACACACAGCCTGGCACATCCCTCCTCTCACTAACCAAAACGACGTGCACCAGAAACACGTAGCAGTGTGACTGACATTGCAGACATGGTGACTGGAAGTATGCTGTTTAGGACATTGCCAGATATTTGTCTTTTTCTATCACAATGAAATCCATATCTGGAAAGAGTACTGCAAATGACAAAATCCCTCTGTTCCACTGACCAGCGCAAGCAACATCCTTCTCAGGCTCCTGAAGACTGCTTCAACTTGCCTGGAATAAACATCTGGATACAGCTCATCTCCAGATGCATTTCAAACAGAGATCCTTGACCCTGTGCAGCTCTCTCCACTATACTTAGAAGCTGCTGCATTAAATAAATAAATCTCCTCTCTCCAGTACCATTGCATTTCTCATTGGTATGAATCCTCACTCTCTGTGTGCAGGTGCATTCTGATTTCTGTGGTCATGCCTGTGTCTGTGCACTTCTCATCCCCTGTGTTCCCACCAAGGCAGAAAGTCCCTGCTCTTTACCATCTGTTCCTTAAGAGGAAAGTTTATTTAGTCCCTCAGAACTGCTGTCACCTATCCCCATGGCCACTGGAATACGTAAAAGAAATATACAAGATGAGAAGGAAGAGTTGATTCACAGAGTGTCATTACTGAATTTTCTGTATTATTCCCCACCCTTTTTTTTTTAACGCATAGTAACATAAAGACAGCACTAGCTTTGCACCAAATAAAGATCTTCAGTCAAGGTACACAGTGACATCCAAATTTCTCCCTGTCATGACACTATTGATTAAGCCCTTATAAGAAGTCTGGAAGGTTTAATCTTTCTGGTGTGCTCGATTTTACTTTTTTTGACAATGAATTTAATAAGAGATCATGATGACTGTTCAATTCCATTCTGAAGTTCCTCACAGTTTTTTCTGGATTTCAGTAATTGAGTCATCTATAAATTTAGCCATCTCCATGTTAATGCCAACCCCTTTCCTCATCATTACTGTACTGCTCAGCTTCATATTTAGTAGGAAATCACAAAGTCCTTGTATTTTACCTCCAGTTGCTGCACAAACATGACCAAATATTTGTTTGCTAACTTGTTTTTTGCTTTTTAAGTAGTTTTACCTCATGGCATTACTTGCCTTTTACCCACACAAAATGCTTGCTGCATAATATATGGAAAGATTTAATACACAAACCACCTCATTCACAACCTCTCTGAAGATTCAGGAAAATGATAGGGCATTCCCCTTCTCCGCACAGATCACACTATTTACCACTGTGCAGAAGCAGCGGCACCATCACCCCAAAGGGCCACAGAGCCTCACATACAGCTCTTCCTACAGGGCAGCCAACTTCCAGAGCTGTCAGCAGGACCTGACCATGGAGGCACTACACAAAACATCCCTGAGGTGGTGAAAAACAGCTACTCTGGGTCATTCTAGAGGATGGATTTCCTTATTAATACTGAGGTGGCATTTCAGGATATGTAGCTGCACTCCTGGACTATTAGTGGGAAGGAATGAAAAGTCTGATTTTTTTTTAAGAGTATGTATAGCTGAGTGCCCTCATTGCTGTTCACAGCATTCTCAAGAAGGGCAGTGGAGGGGAAGGTGCTGATCTCCTCTCTGTGGCGACCAGCACTAAGACATGAAGAATTAGAACGAAATTCCATCAGGGGAGTTCAGATTGGACACTAGAAAAGGTTCTTCACCAAGAGGGTGGGCAGCCCCTGGAACAGGCTCCCTTGGGAACTGTTCACAGCACCAAGCCTGGCAGCATTCAAGGAGCATTTGGACAATGCTCTTAGTTATACAGTTTAATTTTAGCTAGACCTGTAAGGAGCAATGAGTTGGACTCAGTGATCCTTATGGGTCCCTCACAATTAATATATTTTATGATTTTGTGGCCCATTGAGTGTAGAATTAATTTGGTTATGGTGGAAGACCGCAAGTGAAGAATAAAGCCACAGAGTGGATGCGAACTAAACATCCAGGGCTGTCTGCACATGCAAAGACACAGAGGGAGAGAGAATGGAGGAGCAGAGCTGTGAGTTTAGTGCTCAGCAGTCAGGCAGAGAGGGCTCTGTGGGGAGGTCAGGCCAGGCTGAAAGACAGGACAGTGTACTGGGGTAACTGTGACAAACAGGATGCCCGAGAGAGATGATCCTAGAAGCAGACAGATGGCCATAGAGGCAGAAAAGGAGGTCATTGCGCCAGCACAGATCCTTGTGTTCTGCTGCTTTAAATGGAAACACCTAAAACTGTTGTAGCTGCAGAATAAATTCTGAACTGGTCTGAAGGGTTGTCAAGGATAGCTACACAAGCTGCTGCTTGTTATTTTCTTTAGTCTTTCAGACCATCAGACCTCAGAGGTCTTACTATTCTGTTGATCAGGACTGGAAAAACCACAGTTACAATTCACCATGCTGAAAACAGAGACCAAGAGTCAGGGCAGTGGAACCCAGGTTCTCACCTTTGTAAAACGATGCCCTAGGCCAGAGCTCTGGGTCATCTTTCAAGGGGCTGTGCTGAAATCAGTCATGATGCTCTGACTGGTACAACAAATCAGAACAAATATAAGGCCCAAAAGATGATTAAATGACTAGCATATCTCTGAGGAGAGGTGAGGTGTGACTGTTGAGCCTAGAAAAGAGAAAGCTCGGGGCAGGGATCTCACCAGTGAATGTACCTGTCTCATGCAGGTGCAAATCTGGGCTTGCAGAGCTCCCAGGACCTTGCCATCCAGAGGATGAAGACTGCTCATCTGACCACACAGAAATAAGCCCTTTTCCTATTCAGGGTGCATTCTTTCTCTCTCATTACCTCCCCTGTCCTTCCCACACTCCTTCCTTCCTTTGTCCCTAAGATTATTTGGGCTTATTAGGCCAGATTCTACCTGTAAAGTGAACACCAATGGTACATTGATAAAAAATACCAAAGTTTCACAGTCTGAAAATGTTATCAAGGCACACAAGCCACAGTGATTAACAGCCAACTCTTCCTAACTTTCTCCTGTCTCACCTGATATTATGAACATCTTTCTTCAGGAAGACACTTTTGAAAGGACTCTTATGAGAAGATCCTACCTATCCCTATGACTCAGTACCTTTTGCTATACCTCAGCAAAGAGCTGAGCCTGGGATCACATGGTCTTCCTAATGCTCTATTGAAAAAAGTCCACCTCTGAAGACAGTCAAACGGTGCATGAGGGTTCTTAGCGTGCATATATTTGGAAAACTAACATGAGCTAGTGCAAGCTGAAAGACTCTCATTTCCTTCATTGTGAAATTACATAGTAACACTTAGACAGTAACGGACTCTCTCATTCTAAGGCTGTACAGTCTCAACTGCAGCTTCTTTAGTGCCAATGGGAGAAAAAAGGATCCAGCCCCAAGTGGTGTCCATTCAGAGGAAATGAAAGAACACAGTCATTCACAAACACTCCAGGACTGTACCAAGTACGGCAAGCCCCAGCTCCTTGGGTGAAAGATTGTAAAGATCAGAGGAAAGGGAGAAAAGGTTCTGCACTGAATTCCAAGCAGGGTCCTGCCTCTCATCCCATCTGTGCAGATTTACAGTCCTGTCTCCCACCACACTATGGTCCCATCCCTCTGCTAGACCAAGGCCACCCTATGTTGTCCAGCAGTGCGGGAGAGGAGTGAACATGACCTTGTTGGAAGCAATGCCACCTGAAGCACCTGAAGGGCACAGAGCTCTTTCCTCCAGCAGGTAACCTGAACAGTGTGCAGCTGGGTGACGGGACCAGCTCTGGCTGATGGAGACCTGGAAGCTCTGCCAGCTATTCAGGTGGGCTTAGGAGTCTAAAAATAAACACAAAGATTGCTTTGGCAGCCAGTACACAGCCAACAACTGTGGATTCACCATTCAGGACTTCCTTACCTACAGACTTGTGCATCCCTGAAACATTTCTTAGCTTCTTTGTACCTGGGGCATCTTTCCTGCACTGTGGAGGAACAGTCGTGCCCTGGCACAACAGATAAGAGGGATGTATGAACCCTTGAGACGTGCTTATGTGATTCTATAGCTGTGGGCAGAAGCGGGGGGCAAATCGTGGAGAACCCCAGCACCAGTATATGAAGTGGAATGGGCTACAGCACAGCACAAGGGAAATTCACACACACCTTCCTGCAACAGCTACACTGTGCAAGAGCAGAGTCCTCAATAAATATACAAAGAGAGGGCTCATCACAGGAGTGACCTGGCATTTGTGGTTGGTTCTAGAAAGAAAGATTCTGGGCACATTTTACAGGAAATTGTCATCTTCTCTTGGCAGAGAGAGGCACCTGCCTCCAGCAGAGCACCTGTACACAACTGCTTCTTCTCAGAGGACAAGAGAGAACTCAAAGCATGATGGCCCAGTGGCCTGCCAATCAGATGGGTGACCCCTAGATGGTTGACCTCTAGCTTGCTCCCTGTCAGACAGAGTGGGATTGCTCCCACTCCTCTGGCTGCAGCCTGTGCTTTTATGCACATAGATAGAAACGGGATCTATCCATATCTGTGTCCTAAACACCAGACTGTGTAGCAAGTGTCTTTGCCCCCTCTCCCAACAACTCTAAGGAATAATTAGTTAATTATGCCAGCCATAACTACCTCAATAGAGGCATAAAGGAGCCCTTGGACCAGCAGCCCCTGCAGTCAGAGAGGTGTCTGTGCTTCACTGCAGTCCTGAAGTCATGTGCTGGTTCCTGTTCAGGAACTCAAACGTGACCTCTCACACCCCAGGGATGCACATGGATGTGACAGGATACATCCCACTCTGTTCCTCCTCACCGTTTAATAGCAGTGTTATGCCAGACAAGATGACACTCTCAGGCAAGGTAAGTGGAGAGACACCAGGTGTGGAATATAGCTGGAGCTTGGCATAAACCCCCCAGAAGAGATTAAGAGAGATTCTGAGTCCTAGGTGGGAGGCTGTCGTGCACACTAGTACCTAACTGCTGCCTTCCAGAGCCTGAGGAGATACAGCAGTCCCAGCAGTTCTCAGCCATCCAGCTGTTTGTTGCTTTTCCAGAGATGAGCAGAGCCAAGGCCTCAGCCAGCTCAAAGAGAATCACAGCAAAAGGGTTGTCGTGCAGTTTTCTCCCCTCCTCCCACAACATGTGACAGCTACAAGTATTTATTATCATAAAAACATGATCAGGGAAGTGCTGTAACTTTAGCTCTTTAGTGTGATTCAGCAGCTGAAAATGATGATGAGCTGGTTTCAGACAGTGCTTTGTGGCCCACCAGCAAGTGTTCTGCCTCTCGTGGCCTGAAAGAGTATACAGTAAAGATTTATTTCATACACTTTCTAATTTTAGGTCTCCAAACACTATGCATAAATAGATAAATAAGTACCTATTTATTTATCAATGGCTAAATCAAAAAATCTATCTCCTTAGAGATTTTCTTCAATGGCTTTCTCAGAGAAAATCACTGTATACCAGCAAATGGGAAATATATTTTTAATGGGAATATGAAAATCATTAGAAAATTGAGAGGCGAGAAGCTGCAGCAAAGTGCTGAGTCCCTGTCGTGGAGGGCCAGGACAGAGCTGTGTGCTGCCTGTGGAGCAGTGGAAAGGAGTGTGCAAGCCATCACATAACATGCCACGGATGGAACCACACAGGGCACAAAATGAAGGATTTTAAACTGCACCTAGAAAAGAAGGAGAGGCCAATGGTGTTTGAGCAGGAAAGTATTATTATATGTATGATTTTTCCTTTCAATGAAAATTTCAAAACAGTGTTTGATGATTTTTCATATTGAGATATTACTGAGTCTCACAGTTAAATATACAGCACCACTGAAATAAAGCCCTGTGGATGTGCAACAAGAGATGTGCCTTATCTGAAGGAACTCAATCAACAAAGCACAGGAAAGCACAAAGCAGTGTGCAGAGAGCGGAAAGATAATTCCAACCTCAGTTCTCTACCAAGCAAAGCACTCCCTAGGGACTGAAAGCATACCCGCACCAGCTTTAGCCTGTTAACAAGGGCAAATCTCCAGATACTGGCTTCAGTTTCAGTTAGTATCCCAGCCACAGACTGAAGGGAATTTGGGGTAGGTGTGGTATACTGACCACTATTGCCCGTATTCCAGTTATATTGAAGCTGAGCAGAGGGTAGAAGAGCATTCGCTCCAGAATACAACCACACGTGCATTAAGGGTCTCCTGCTATGAAGCTCTACACCTGGAGAAAAGGGTGACAGGGATTGCACTCAGCCTGATGGGGCGCTTGGCTGTGCAAGGATGGGGGGGGTGAAAGGAGGCTTGACAGTGCAGCACACAGAGGACTGAGTAGAGAAGAGCAAGAGCATCAGGAGAGCTGGAGCAGAATCAGTGGCGCAATCTGTGCTGCTTTGGGGGCTTTAGATTGGGTTTCCAACCAGATCATGCACTCAATTGTCTTTGGGAGGACAAACAGGACAACTAGTCACAGATACACTCCACAAAACACTGGAACAACCCAACACTCTCAGTGTAAAAGAAGCCATGAGGTGCTAACATCAGGGAAGAAGAGAGCACCTGATTTGAGACAGAATAGGCACAAACTTCAGAACAGCTCAGAGGCAGAGCAAAAACCTTAAAAGCTGCAGAACTCTGCAAGTAGAGAACTTTGTGTAAAAAGCTACAGAAAGAAGACAGCATCAGCAACACAGCTCTAAGAAGGAGAAAAGTTTCTCAACAGGAAAATGTGAAATTGCGAACCATACTTAGGCAGGACAGAGAAACGAAAACACATCAGTAACCATTAGAAAGAAGATCTCTAGGAGGCCCAGGCTGCAGCAGACTTTAAAGAATATGGGAAAGCACAATAGATGAAATTACTTAATGTCAAAAATAGAAGACTGTGGTGGGGGGACCTGCCTAAAGCAGGAGAGATACAGAATGGTCTGGCGTGAAGGTGAACAAGGTCTGGTTTCTAGAAACATTGCTGAGTCTGTCATGATGAAGAGGGCTCAGGAATCTAAAGGCATGCTCAGATTTCCTTTTGTGGATGTAGCTGGAGATATTTCCTAACTCACCTTACCACACTGTTACTGCATGTCAGGAGAACTGATCATGCTTTAAGGTAAGAGCAGACTCTGCAGTGACTGACCAACTCCTGGAGGTTTTACTACAAGGGCAAGCAGCAGCCAGGCAAGAGGAGGAGATGAAACATTCTTTAAGGTGTGGGAGGTTGTGGGCACTTGCCACATCCCAGGAGACACTCCTAACCACTTGCCTATTCCTTTCATCTTACCTCCTCCCTGTGATATTTTCATGCCATCTACAGCTCCCAGGCAACCTCTATTTCTATACCATGTCAACCATAGCAACCATCTCATTGCTCCCCAATTACACATACTGTCTCACTTTTATGCTAAATATCAATTTGATATCTCAGCCATTTTAGAATCACTAACTGAAGTTGCAGATGTTCATTTTGGAAATAGCTGCATATATGTCCAGAAGTTACTGCCCCTCAACTGGAAGTTATACCAGCACCAAGATAATGGATAAGGTAAGCACTTCTACCTAGGTGCAAGATTGGCCATAAAAGGTTCAGTTCCCTGCAGCAGCTTTGCTGACTCACACTGGCCTTGCATCCTTCTGCTTCAAAACAGTGTGTGGCATTCTCTTGTGAATTAGGAATGCAGCCCTGCAAAGGGACATGGCTTCCTGCTGTGAGAAGCTTCTTAAATGTCTCCAGCTAAATCCACAAAAGGAAACCTAAACACACCTTAAGACAACCTCTTATCTCATGCCCTCACTCCAGCAACCCCTGGCAGATTTAATGTCTCTGCTTGCTATGTCAGTGGAACTTCAGCTGGCAGTTGCTGCCAGTCCCTGAACAGAGTTGCCACAAAACCTCTCCTACTGGCACTGAGGCAGATAAACCTAGTCACCCAGAAGGTAAATCACTGGCTTCTTGTCCATTTCATCGCTAAGACCTATTAGCATCTTGAGTGCCTGATGACAGATTGATACTCCCTCAGAAAACTTTTAAAAAGGAGGTACTAATGGCCTTTTCCTTCTAGTTTTTCTCCTTAATTATTTAAGAATTTGACACTGGAGCTTAATAGAGAATGGAAAAGTGGGATCTCAGTGAAATAAAAGGTTAGCAAAGTGCAAAAGTAATTAACTGAGTCTCTCAACTTGAAAGTCAGTACAAGAAGCCAGGTATACTGTCACACTTTTTTAGCACAATCCATTTGTAGCTATAGCATGTTGTGAAAAACAGCTCTAAAGTTTTACTGCCCCGAGGTAGGTTCTAGTAAATTGCCAGAGACTTTAGTCCTTCACCAGAAAGCGCATGAATGACAGTAACATGTGGAAAGAGACACGCAATTATTCGGTAGGACATACTGATAAGAGGCATACATATTGAAAGCTACCCTCTGTGACTTACTTGCTTGCTTCTATTGGGCAATTCTCAGTCCTCATCCTCTTAGTGGAAATATCCAAGCTTTTACTTTCACAAGTAAAGAAAGGGCTCACTAATTTCTTTTCAGACACAGACATTGGGATGATGATACTTTTCAAAAAGGCAGAAATTATTCAAAATTGCATTAAAAAAACCAAAAACAAATCAACAACTCAACATAGTACTATTCTATACATTGGAGAGATTGGTCCAGCAAGACTTCAAGGACCATTTCAGGAGAACTAAGAGCTCGCTGGCCAAGGAGATCAATGCTCAAGTTNCTACCCTCTGTGACTTACTTGCTTGCTTCTATTGGGCAATTCTCAGTCCTCATCCTCTTAGTGGAAATATCCAAGCTTTTACTTTCACAAGTAAAGAAAGGGCTCACTAATTTCTTTTCAGACACAGACATTGGGATGATGATACTTTTCAAAAAGGCAGAAATTATTCAAAATTGCATTAAAAAAACCAAAAACAAATCAACAACTCAACATAGTACTATTCTATACATTGGAGAGATTGGTCCAGCAAGACTTCAAGGACCATTTCAGGAGAACTAAGAGCTCGCTGGCCAAGGAGATCAATGCTCAAGTTCAGCTTTGAATAAAGTCTCAGGAGGACAGAAATTTCCTGAAGAGCTGAATACACAACTAATTGTGCCACTAGTACTAACTTGGAGATCCTGGAGAGGAAGGCAGGAGAGGAGGAAAACAGTTCTAGAGTTGTCAGAGTCAGCACATGTAGAAATTAACCTCCATTTCCTTAGTGTGAAGCAAAGGTATAAACAAGCTACAGATCTTAGGCACAGCAAGGGATGAACTGATGAAGACTGCTTTTTATGTGTCCAGTGTGCACTGTCCCACTTCAATCATTCCAGCTCCCCCCAGTTACTGCAGTCCACTGCAGTCTCAGCTCCACTAAGAGTGGACCCAAAACTATCAACAATGCAAGTGGTAGGATGCTCAGAGACAGACACGCAGATGACTGGTTTGTGAGTGGGGACTGCAGGACAAACAGATGTGTACTGTCCCAGTTCAGATCACTCAACTGCCCCACTAACAACTGCAAAACTGGAAGAAACTTCTTACTTTTAATGCTTTAGTAGAAGGAAAGTGTTTACTGCAGACAAAGACAAAATATGCAATTGTAAGAGGAATTCATACCATGCAACCAAGCTCCTCTAAGGGGGATGGAGAAAAAAATAATACAAACTGAGAAGTTAGACCCAAACTAGCTCAATACTTTCTCTAGTCTTTCCTGTCAACAGCTACTAGGCTTGTGGTGGAGTCCAGAAAACAAGTTCAGGATTTTGGGGAGAAAAGAAAAATAAATCTTCTTTTTCCATCTTAGTAAACTCTTCCCAGAATGCTTCTAAATATTCATTTACACATAACTTGCTCTCTTTCCTCCCATACACAGTTGCTGGGCTGATGGAGACTCTCTCTCTCACCCCCTCTTTCTTCCCCAGGTACTTTTGCCTAACAAACACTCCACAGACTGGCAGATGCTCTCTGCATTATGAACTAGCTACTGCTGACAGGCCACTGTGTGCTAACCAGACAATCTCAACTGCTTTGGACTCCTATAGATTCTCCTCTCAAGGCCCTGGATGTCTCTCTTATCTGCCAGTAAAGGAGCGGTGAAAAGTCTGTGATAATGCCAGTAGCACCCTGTGCTAGAGGTAGCACCTACTAAGATCTCGATACTCATATATCTATCACAAGGATGTATTACTGGATTCTTATCTGATTCTGAGTTTCTTCTTCCTTTGCAAGATGCAGCTATCCCAGGAGTTACCTAGGAAGGTGTGTGTATGAAAATGTACACAGAGCACAAACCACGTCCCATAGAAGCTCATGCTGAGGGACCCCTCTTCTGCCCTTTCAGCTATGTCCAGTCACACTCCTTTGACTGAGACATGCTGCATCTCTTCTTCACATACACACAGGTTCCCTGCTTTCAGCAAAGAGCTGGCCATTGCTCATCATGCTGCTGTGATCCAGTCCACCATCCATTTACCACATCTGCTGAAGACTGACTCAGGTATGCCAGCATCACAAACATGTGGGACATGAGGGACAGTGGCAAAAAGACATGACGGGACATGGGATTGTTTTGTCAGGAAAAAAACTACTGCAAAGCTACACATCCTTCTGTTTGTAGAATGGGAGTAGGGTGGCGGATCTGACAGCCTGGCCTTGCCAGATGGAAAGGAGGAAAAGAAAAGAAGGAAAGGGAAAGAAGGAAAGGGAAAGAAGGAAAGGGAAAGAAGGAAAGGGAAAGGAGGAAAAGAAGGAAAAAATGGGTCCTGGCTTGCATTCGATAACTACTAGCTGAAGAAAGTAAGGAAGGACATGCAGGCTGGGTGCAGCCAACTTCTATGGAGCCATCAAGAAGACAGGGAGGGTACTGACCTTACACAGCAAAGGCCCCCTGCCCCATCAGAAGAAAGAGGAATCCCTGTCATTCTGGAACAGTGCCCAGCCTGCAGGGCTTTTCACCGCAGAACCAGAGCTACTTGGAATAGAAACAGCCTCGTCTCTGAGATCAGAGAGTTTAAACGGGAGCTTGCTTTTTCTGCAGTCATAAGCCAGCAGGCACCAGCTGCAGAATTTGCCGCAGTGCGTGTGCGCGCGCGTGTTTCTCTGTGTGTGAGTGTGCAGCAGGCACGCTCCTCCCCTCCAAGCTCACTGTGTGATCAATGACACGCTGATCACAGCTCCCTCCTTTTTCCCTTCCCTACATTGCTGATGGTCCCAGTCTGATCGCTTTCAGCCCCCCTCTCTTCATTTTTAAGAAAGCTTTTGTTGTCATCACTACTGACTTCTTTTCATTGCTTCCTCCCAGGTTAATGAGGTTTGCTTCTTCTCTTTCTCCCTCTTACCCAAAACAGCAGTATCCAACAGATATTCATGGTCACATACTCTGATCTGTGCATAGTGCTTAACCCTGGTCTTGCTCTTCTCACTCTAGACACTGGAGATAAAAGGCCCTATTTTGAAATACTTCAACATGTTTCAGCATTAGCATACAGATAATTTAACACTTTTAGCAAGGTGTTTACTGATGCCAACACTAAGGATGCCAGAGATACACTATGAAAATAGAATCCCTTGACTGCAAAGATGTCAGTGTCACACAGCACCACTGGCAATGCAGGAGAGCTAATGACAAAGGGACAGCTGGCCCCTTATCCCTCTGGGCTACATCGGCAGTATAGCGAGGTGAAGGATAACAAAGGACCACTGCTAGGAAAAATAAAGCACTTTGCTATTCTCATATCTTAAGCACAAAGTCCCTCCCTATAGCCTACTAGGATGCAAATCTTGGCTCCAAGCTTGGCCACATCTCTCTTCCCTGCTGCCCTTGAAAGGCTGCACCACTCATATTTTACAGGAACCTTGCCTTTTTCCTCCTTCACTAACTGGATTCATTTGGATGCTTTTTGGCTTCTTGTAGCGGAAGAATGTAGTGCGGAGAAGCTTGAAGCCAGACTTCAGCCACTTCAAGACTAGTCGTGTGGGTGTGGAGCACCAAAGGAAAGAGAAATTGCAAAAGGGGCCCGCCCTGTATCTCTCTCCTATCGAATCAACAGCACGACAGTCCACCTTAACAACCCTTCCCCCTCCTGCCTGGCATTAGCCTCATTCCAGCATCAGCACAGAGTGGAACAGTGATACAGACATTAATACTGTCTTTCACCAAGCCTTGCCCAAAGGCAGCATCTGTGAGATGCCTTGTGCCATCCCCTCCTTTCTCCAGCAGCACACGATCTTCAGAAAAGACTGTACTGGGATAAACCATAGTGGCTACAGGATTTCTTAAATCCCTGACAGACAGAATATTTTCTCCAGATTCTTCTCTAGATTTATCTTCATACACCATTCTCTATGCTTAAACTAAGGACACAAGTGCAGGAAACAGCTGAGCAGCTGGGGAATTTGAGTTCTGTTCCTATACTCGGGCACAAACAGCTGAGAAGGGACGAGGCCCGCAGATCATAAAAAAACCAAGCTCCCTCTGCAGCCAACCGTCCCCTCTCGTCACAAGTCTCCCTCAACCGTCACTCGCCCCCTACTCCAAGAATATTAAATGCCAAGTAAAGAAAACCGCACCCGCTATGACCGCTCCGCCGAGGTGCCTTTCCTCACCTGCGCCTCTGCCAGGGCTGCGCAGCCCCAGCATCGCACCGGGACCGCGCGGAGAGCGCAGAGACCGGCCACAGCCGAGTCCGCTTGCCGTCACCGATATCCCCTGCCACCTCCCCAGCACAGCCCGTTCCAGCGGGCCGACCACCGTCCTCCAAAGCAATGAGCAGCATCCGAACACGAACAAAGCGCCACCGCCTCCTTCCCGCACCCCCGCGGCACCGGGGTCTCCTCACTCCCCACTGCCGAGGCACTCCCGCTGCCCGCCCCAGGCTGATGGGGAAGGTGCACCTACCATCCTGCCCGGGGAGCGGCGCCGATCGGCTGCCCGGAGCGCAGCGGATGGGCTGGCACGGCCCGGGCTGCGGCGAGCGGCTGTGTCACGGTGGCGGGGAGGAGCCACGGCGCCCCCACCCCGGTGCGCAGGGGGTTTAACCCTCTGCGGGCCGCCGAGCGCCATCAGCCGCGGCCTCGCCACTGCCCACGGGCGGCCTCGCCCGCCCCGATGCCGGCCCGGCTCCCGTGCTCGGGTGGAGTCCGGGCAACAGCAAACACTGGGAATACAAACACCTGCTTGCTCTCCAAAATACTTGACATGGGTCAACCCCCGGCCAACACAGCTGCCGATGCTGCCTGAACGTTTCTTCTCAACACCCTACTGTCAGGCCGCTCCGTGACAGGGTGCCCGCAGGGGCCATCCCCATCCCATCTTGGGGGGACTTCGGGTTAAGTGACTCTTAAATTGGAACCTCACGTCGAGCTCCAGCTGCAGAGCAGCTCCTTCAGTTAAGAGACGAGCGAACGAAGCACCCAGCACAGTCCCGGCCGCGGACAGAAGTGCCTAGCACCACACTCCAGCACCTGGCTGCTGGTGCATGACCTCGGGCCCCAATGGACAGACAACGAATGAGTGAGACAAGAACAGGAGCAACTCAGCCTCTGGAGACCTGCTTCTAACACTGTTTTCTGATAAATGTTTAAATTGTTTTCTGAGAACCTTGCGTCTTGTTTCATAACCAACATCAGCGTCCTGCCCATTTGACTTCCAAGGCACTTGCCAGAGAATTGTGCCTCCTTATTCCTGCTCTGCTGGGCTCGGCTTTGAAATATACAGATTACTCCATGGTGTGCTAGTTGGCAATAGTCTGTCTTGTCCCAGAAAATAAGTTTTTAAAAATGGTGATCCTAATTTAACTCAGCAACTGAAAGCTTTAGGGAAAAGGACAGAAGATGACCCGTCTAGAACTCTCGGTGGAAAGGATAAAGAGGTTTATAAATCAAGGCTGTGAAAACTGGAGCAAACATGAGTACTACTAAAAGGCCAGAAGGAACATGAAATTGAAGCAAATACCAGAGCACAGTGAGAACAGCAGTGTGTCCCTGTAAGAGTGCAGCAGAAGGCTGGCAATGAGGAAAGAGGGACCAGGATCCCAGACAGGGCACTGAGAGGACAGCTCTGACAAAATCACAGCAGTATGCTAGGACAGAGGCAACAAGCATCAGTGGCAACAGTGAAGATGATGCAAATAGCAGGTAGGAGCTAAGCCTGGCAGAGAAAGGCTGGGGAGAGGGTAGAGTGGGATTTAGAATTGGCAGTGGCACAAGGAAAATTTACAAGACAACACACATTTGGGAAAGTGGACAACACTCGGGATATACTGCCATGACTATATGACTGTGTCAATGACTGTTGAGCACTTGCTTAAAAAAAATAGGTACTTTTTTATTAACCTATACCAGGGATTAATAAGAGCACCAAGGATGCCTCATTTTTCTTGTAATATTTAGAATAGGAAACCAAGATGTTGAAATGCAGGCATTTTCCTGTAAGCAATGCAAAACAGCTCTGCCACGTTCTGTAAGGTTGCAGCCTCAGCAATTTCAAATGTACAACAAATATATACAAAAATGTGAGTTGCAGAGGGTCAGTTTACAGCTTATGTGAATTTCAGGGCAAGACAAACACCAGTTGCCCTTTCAGTCAGTAACAACATTTGGGCAGACAGCACAAAAGAAACTGACGTTTCTGAGCCTCTGCCCATTTGAAGTGCAAAATAGCTCACTGGGGCTCTGGTTTCTTATCTTCCACCGTGGCCTTTTTGGGGTCATAGTGAGAACCACAACCCACAGAGTAGCAACAAAGGAACAGTCTGAAATACAAAAGGCAAACAGATTAAGCACGACAGCTCCCTGGCCCAACCTGCCAAAGCAGCATCTGCTAAAGATGATAAAAGCAGCATTTTGAAATAAAGTTTTATATATGGTCTTAAATATTTTCTGCTTTTGTGCTATCTCTTGTTTTAAAACTAAGCTCTGCAGGTCAAATAGAGCCAGAAACATTCAGTAAATATTTCTGTTCCGTATTTGAAAGAAATTAAAATGTATTTTAGAGACAATGAAATTTTAACAGTAACAGTGATGGAAGATTGAAACAATCAGACCAAGTATATGCAAAAAAATAATTTCTGTACAAGAACTATGATTGACTAAGAAGCTCTCTGCTTCCAATCTGAGCTCCAGTGCTCTGGCATTTAAGTCCTAGAAGACTGGAAACCCATCAGCAGTAAAGATTCAAATAATAAATTTAATAAATATAAATAATAATAAATTAATGTCAATCAGCATGACTTTACAGAAAATATGATCTTACTTCTTAGTAAAAGCCAAATAAGCCTGTCAAAATATCAAAGGTTGTATTGATATAGTGCATTCATTATTTCATGATGCATATCATAAAAGCCTGCATCATGACTCGTGCTGCTCACATAATTCATACACAACCTGAAAAGGAGGAAAGCAGACTGGTGGCAAAGGTTATGGACCACACAAGTTATTAGCATGGCTGCAGATGAACTGCCAGGGAGGCTTCATAGTGCTGAGTTTCATTAGTAGCTTTATTTATGAGTGTAATTCATACATGAAATTACACAAACTGTTGCTAACCAGAGCTAACTATTACCACTGGGGAGAGATCCTCAGGTTATGATAATCTCGGTTCTATTCAGGACTCGGCTCACTGCTTAGCAGCAGTCAGAAAGCAACAGATATATTAGAAATCAGAAAAAGAAGGAGAAAAAAAAATCTTGTGCCACTGTGTGAATACATAGCTCTATCCCATTTTAACACTACACACTTGTGTTCCCAGCATCCTAAAGAGGTAAATCTGGAAGGCATTAATAAAACAAGAAAAATGAAAGGTGTGGAATAATTTCCCTATAAGGAACCATTAGGTAGGCCTGACCCCTGCAGTCTCGACAAATCATGAGAAGGCAAATATGCCAGACATAACACAACCAGATTGGACAGAATTGTGCAATGTAGGATGGTACATCAAAATGAGACCAGACAGGTTGAGAATCCAAGCAAATAAGATGTAGTTGAACGCTTCTTCCTGCAACAGATCACCAAACTGTTTCATTTATTCCTTGCCATTTTTTTTTTTTATTTTCTTGAAAAACTTTCTGGAAATTGAGAAGTGCTGACTGTTACTAAAAAACAAAGAAAACATACCTCTCCAAGAGCTGGAAAGAGATATGAATCATGATAGTACAAGGAAGAAGTATTTTATGCTCTCATCTTACACTCCCATCTCCACATCCATTTTTTTGTCACTGCACTGGGTGCATCTTTGGTTTCAACCAGTACAACTACTCAACCTAACATAGAGCAGCCTTAGGTAAGGCTTATTCTAAAAGGACACATGAGTAACTGATTAAAGTATGTCTAACTGGTAGATCCTGGTGGTGCTTGCAAGTCCCACAGAGATACTCTTCACCAGTTATCTGGGAGAAAAATCTAAAAGGTGCTTGTGACAGGGGTCAGCTGGAAGGAGCAATGCTTGAGATTATTGCAGCCACATGTACCAACAAGAAACATGGGCTGCACTTACAGCATGGGAAACTGTATTTTGGGAGACTACAATTCATGGGATCTTTGAGGTCATGCTCAGTGTGGTTACCATGAAGGTAAATACAGCCCTTGAGCATATAAGGAAGAAACAAAGAAGCTGACAAGTGCTTGCTTTTGTATTTCTCTGGTCAGAAGTATGTTGGCAGACAAATGGTGCAGGACAGTTAATTGCTCAAGGACTAGAAGTCACACCCAAAGTCCAAAGAATCGTTGTTGCATCTGTGAAAAAAGAATAGTGTTAGTCATTGACTTTTTTGCTACCTGAACATGCAAATTTAGGAAATAGGCATCCTTTTATTTACAGCCAAGAGCTGAACAAAATCCATCACTGAATGATCCATGTTATGGAAAGTCTCTCTAGCAAGAGACCACAGCTGTAGGGAACATTCTCAGTGGGCTGTGGCAGATCTGTATATACAGATATCTGTATCTTCAATTGGCACTAAATGTAAATTAAAGGCATCAGTAAGATGTGAAGGATGAGTATTATGCTGAATATGAAAGGCTGCAGAGCCTGAAGGCCATCTGTCTGCAAGGCAGCTAGTTCTTAGACTCTTACACAAACCCTGATGGCTTTTCAGCATAAAGCATTAAGTTCGCAAAGAAAAATACCAGCTAATACTTCAAAGTGTTTAATATTTCTCATAATCCTTTTACAGAGGCAAGAGAAGTATATCATCAATGTTGCCTTTTTTCAAGAATTTGTCCCATCAAGTTCAACCTGAGTAATATTTTTTAATCACTTGATTTTCAAATTAGTTATTTATAAAATGCCATTTGTTATTTGTAAAAAGTTTTTTGAAGGCCAGCAGAAAGAAAAGATCATTGGGATGGCTGTAGAGCTTATTAAAACCCCCTAGTTAGATTGAAAGCAGCAATTAATATTCATGGAGTTAACTACTTTTAAAAAAAGCTGTTATCTCTGAAGATCAAGATCAACAGATATCAGAAAGCATACTTCCCTTGTGCTGAGAAGGAATTATTTTGAGTACTTCACCTAGCACCATGTCAATTTTTATTTGAGAGAGGCATTCCCTCTCGTCTGTAAAGAACTATGAACATCCAGCATAAGGGCACACAGCCCATGACCTTAAACTACCGTGGCAGCCAATGGCAACTGGCAGCTGTGCAGAAGTGCACCTGGCACTACCCTCACCATACAGAAGGGCACAAGCCTTCAGTATTTTACACTTCTGTTCACTTTTTCTCATCACATCACCATCTCCCTCCTTCAGACCATTTACTAGCTTCCAGATTCCCCAAACACATCCACACTCGGTTTCTTGCTGTACCTCCCATCCACAACCTGTGAAATATGCTGTGACACTACCCCTACTGCAAGAGTCATATTGTCTGTGGTACTCAGAAGACAGCCAGCAAGCCAGTGTAGAAAAAACCTCAAAACCCCAAGAACAAATCAACTCGCATAAGATGCATTAGGTCTCACTTCATCATTACCACCTCTGCCCTCAGCTTTCTCCTCTCAGTTGTACTACATTTGAGACTCATTTGTTACTCATCATCTCTAAGCAGACTAAAAGGTTGTCAGACACGTAACTGTGCCCTCTCTGTTACCACTGAACACTGCAGTTACATTTAGATTTCAGCCGCAAACACTAAGCATTTTATCATACAAATACAGTTTGGAAATAGCAACTGTAAGAAAGTGAGAAATTGCAAACAGGAAAATCTTGGAACATCCTGGTAGATAGACTGCTTTACTTAGTTACGTTGTATTGCCAGTCTTCATCTTCTGTTTCTTGCCAGTGGTGTAGAACATTTACTGTTTGTTACTAATCTGTAATGAGTGAGAAACCTTTTGCATTAAATAGGAGGTCAAAGAACTACTCTGGCTTTACAGTAACTGCTGTATTCCAGCTGACTTCTTCCTAATGATGGACAGCAAACATCAGCTTTTAAGCAAATGATATTCTCAGATTAATGCCCTTACTTCTGGAAAGAATAGTTTTATCCTTCAGAGACCCTGCTCAGCATACCAGTATGGAGGTACATGTCCCTCATACAAAGCCAGACAGGGATCTTTCAAGTAGTATGGAATTAAAAAAACATTAATTGGAAGAGATTTCAGGAGACCTCTAGTACAGCCTTCTGCTCAGAGGAACTAACACCAAGTTATGAATACTAAGAGGAAAATCAGTTGCAGGCACTCTTCCCTATGCCCAGAGCAGGAACAAGAGGGTAAATACAGTGTAGAGATAAACAACTCCTGTTGAAAAAAGGTTTAGTCTTATACATGTCCATCTGGAGCAGAATAGTGATGAACACACATCTTCACAGAGCTGGCATAGGATCTACAGCAATGAATTTGCAGCAAAGCTAAAAAAAAAAAAAAAAAAAAATTAGATTCCTAGCCATGAAAGTAATCAGAAAAAAAAAAAGCTGCTCAAGTAGAAGCTGCAAAGCTAAAAGAATACTTAAGACTGCAGCTATCTTCCAAAGGGTATTATCGGATGGCAATATGGAATACAGACAAGACTGTTCCCAGTTTACATTTAGAGCTTCCTCTAGATTGTATTATAAGTTGTGACCTGACATTTCTCTTGTAGCAGACTTTCCCACATCCTCCTCGCAAATCATGCCATAACCACATCTTACTGCTAGCTGTCACTGGGAGAACCCTGTCTACACTCAAGATGTACCACCATCAAGTAGATCTTGGGATTATAGTGTAACTCCTCAATTTAAGCCTTTCAGCATTCAAGATACACTACTTCCTGCCATAATCTTCAATTGTACAGATTGTCATCATTTTCCACGGCCCCAGAAAGTTGCTTAACACATTTTAAATTGTGGCCATTATTCTCACATGTTCTCCTTTTGACTCAGTATTTCACTGAGGGATCATCATGCTATGTTTAAAGATCCATATTTACGTAATAAAGATGGATCCTAACAGAAAAGTGCAAGGATAATTTGAGGCAAACCTGCTCTGTAGACCATCATAATCCTAAAGCCGGTCTCTGCCTGGCTGTTCTTACTTTAAGTGCTGCCAGGGAAACTTATTAGAGAAATTATGTGTGCCAGCTGTACATGCCACATACCAAGCAGCCACCTATGGTATTGTGCACCAAAGACCAATCCATGTCTTCCCAGGTGAGACTCTCTCCTACCTCTACTGCCAAGTACATCAGAAGCAGGATCAGCTGAGAATCAGCTTTTCCACGTCCCAAAAATGTACTAAAGTAAAGAAATACTGAGCAGAGCTAGCAGGAACGCTTAGTCCCACGGGAAATTCTGCAGATGTGTAATGATGGCAAGGGGCTCTGAGGAAGAGTGGCAGCATGCCTAGTACCACATTAAACTGCAAGCCTCCAGTTCAGGACCAAGTCTCTACAGATAGTTTACGTAAGAACTTCTTTTTACCCATCCTTCTCTCAGTAACTTCTACATACCAAAGCCTGGCCCCTAATTCTGGGGCCAATAGACTTGTTTCAACAGACTTCACGGACTTAGATTCCCAAAATCATTTTTGCCTGGTAGACTAAATCACTCATCAGAAATCTGGAGTCTCTTCAAAGTGCTACAAGACACTTGAAAAGCAGAACTTCCCTTCGCAGAACTCTTTTCAGGTAGACACTAATCCTGCCTTTTATTATAGTTGTTGCTGACTTGCTCAATAGGCCTGATAGTTGGTTAAGAGACTTGCAGTTCCCCAGATCCCTCATGGACCCTTCTTCATAGGCTGGCAACACATTTATCACCCTTTGCTCCTCAGGAACCAAGCAAGGGAAGAGAGTGGGATAAATTTTGCTACTATTAATCCGGATATTTCGGCTCTGACTTAGAAGAATTCTTGGGCAAATGTTATACTCATGGTTACTTGTTAGTGCTTTAGTCTATTTGTACCATAGGTCCTACTGCAGCTGCTTCAAATTATGACAGATCTTCTGCTGAGCATTTCAACTGATGTGTTTCATACACAGTATTTTAATCCTCCCTAAGTGTATACACATGCACATACTGCCTTATAAAGAGGGCAACTTTTCATCCACATGTTAAAAAGTCACAGCAAAATTGAGACCTCTCAGTCAGCAGCACATTTGAGAAAAGTCCAGATACTTTCTTCCACAGCTACCCATTAGGAGAATGGCTTTCCCAACTGGAAAAATACATTCAGAAGCTCTGACAAGAGTGTAAAACATACAGCGAGTTATAAGATGGTCTTACATACAAACACATTTCACAATAGTGTCATCTGCGCTTAAAAGACATCATGTACAATTATTATAAAAAAAGAGTTCAAGCTTTTCACACGCTAAGCAAGCACACTTTCTGTTATTGTCATTTTTATAATGCTCTTATTCATTGTTCTCAGGAAAGAGAGAGAGACCTTCAAAAAGCAAAATTCAGAAGGTCATTCGACTACACACTATTTGCAACATTTCATGCATATAAAAGTACATTCTAAAACCCGAGATAGATAATAAACAGATAATTAAGTAAAACTATATTGTGTCACCTGAATATGGAACAGAAGACAGACAAACAAATTCCAATTTACTAGTCTAACAGGCTTTTCAACATTATATATTTCTATTCAATACTATCCTCAGTAAATTCATTGTATCCAACATACCCTTAAGATGATTCTTTACCATTCAATTCTGAAGAATCCTGGGCAAACAAGTCACTAAGTGAATCACAATCAGTTTTATCCTGATGTTGTTGGTTTGGGCATTTTTTCCAGACCCAAAAGAATTGAAAGTTATAAATCAAAAAGCTGACCTTTGACTTCAGAAGAAAACTGAGCCAGATGTCGGGTTACAAAGAGCCGCAACTGCTGATTCAGGTCACAGTACTGAGTATTAATGTTCCAGGAACGAATTCCTAAAAGAAAAAAAAAAAAAAAAAAGTGAGCTGTCATTTCACCTACTCCAGAAACAGAAGTGGAGAAAGAGAATTGAACAGGACCAGTGATGCTTTTGTAGATGAGCATACTTAGAATGGAGAAAGCCTTCAGAAGCAGAGGGCTATAAGATGCTTACCTTCCATAAAACACTTCTCCCTGAAGGACATGCAGTGAGTTCATTCAACTTGGACTTCATGCAAGGGAACCGCACAAGCTACAAGGGATGAGGCCAAATGAATTACACTACTGCCTAAACAAGCAGATACATTATGTTAGTTTTACATCTTCTGTGCTATCCAGCACTGGTCACCAGTAGAGATGGGCTACTGAATGGTTATACTACTGACCAGCTCAGACACCAGCTTCTTTGCTCTTATAGCCTATGCATTGTCCAAGACACAAAAGACCCCCCCACAACTTGCTCTGCGTAATCACTCCTTCAAAACCCTTGACCCCACTAAGACCCTTTGAGTTTGCTCTTTAATCTATATAGTCTTTGCAAGCTAATCGCCTTCATATCACAGCAGGAAGCTGCATCTGCTCCCAGACCAAGTGGCACCAAGCCATACTGGCAAAGTCACCTTCAGACCTTAGTGTGAGCAGTTGTATGTTCTGGAGAACACCAAATACTACAGACCATGGATCTCCATATTCCAGTAGGGAGCAGCCTCTTCTAGATGGTGTGACACTACACTCTGGCAACATGAACAAAACCAGGATATCCAGCCTCTGGTGCTGATGCCTGCTGAAGTACAGATGTTGAAGGCCAATGCCACAGACTTCTAAGGTTAAATGGAACAGAATTTCAGCCCCAGTATTTACTGATGGGGTCCTCACAGAGTTCTTCCACCATCTCTCTTGCATAAAATACAAAGTTGTATTGCCTCTGATGTCTGCCTTCTTTCAAAGGAAAAATACTGATTTTTCACAGAGATGTCATTCCCATTTACTGCAGTTCTAGTTCTCCATGCTGTGCAAGAGCTTCTGCTGGCCCCTGGTGGGACAGGATACTTGAGGATACAAGCTCCAGTTTTCTACACGTACCAAGACAGAGTTAGTAATCATTGTATCACAGGGGTCTCAAGGCCTGTAGAATCTACAGCAGCTAAAGAAAATTTTGTGCTTAGTTTCTTTTTCTGGTGACAGCTGACACAGCAAAGTAATAGAGTTTATTTATTAGCTGGCAGTCTGCACTACAGAGTACACAAAACCCCCTCCATAAATCCTCTGAACTTCATGGGAAAAATAAAGGGAGGGAAAAAAAACCCCAGAAAAACAAGCAACTTACCACTACTTTTCAGTTTGTGCATGGGATACAAACAAAAGAAACATGTAATAAAAGACAAGGAGCAAGAAGGCAAACAAAATGTTTTCCTATGGTACACTCCTACAGAGCACAATTGTTTAAACAAATGTCCAGTATAAGAGCATCTTAATGCAGTAGGGGGATGAGCATTCTGACCTAGACAGGAAAAAGGTGGCACTCTGCAGGGCAAATCCTGCTGACTCTAGCTGCTGTGTCATTGCCATTGTGTCCTACTGCAGCAATAAGTGCTATTTGAGGTACTGCTACATCCTCTAGGATGCAGAAAGAATAGATGCTCTTTCAGAGCAAGGAGAGCAAAGTGTGAAACTATCTCACTCATTGTTGTACTTGCAACAACTTATTCAACATTTTTCTTCCCTACAGATAGTCTGAGGTTACTCAATCTCCCCCAGTTTGCTACATTTCTAACTTATTGCTCCATGGCACAGAAGCCAGAGCATTGTCCTTGTCAATTCAAACTCTCTGCCACGAGAGTGCAGACTATACCATAATAAGGTTTCTAAACATTCAAGCTGTTTGCACATGTAAAGCCTGGGTAAGGGACCATGTGACTCATCAGTTTTCCATCTCATTCCTTATGCCCTTGTGAATGTTTTATTTCCTCCTGAGGTAACTGGCCTAGAAGATTTAGCATTTCTCCCCAATACCAGACCAAGTCTTCCAGATATTTTTTCAAAATTGGACAAAATCCACAAAGGAACAGAAAAACAAGACCAGTATTTATTAGACAGCATTTTGGAAAAAGTGTTGTCCAAGCATCCCAACACTCACAATGTCACAGCCTACAAAGTTCTACATCTGGAAATAAGGAGTCCCATGACATCCTATAGTCACTATTGCATTCTTCTGAATCAAGGTAAAGAAAGAAGTCTGGATAAAACATACTTTTTGGATCAGTCAGGGCAAGAGATTATATCGACTGAAAAGATCTTTGCTTTTTGTGTCAGGTTTTTACACAGACAGGGTGTCACAGAACAGACAAAAACTCCAGCTTTTTCATCCTTTATATTCACTGCTCAGCAGCCTGTTCTACCCTCAAACAACCCTCATGTGAGCCCTTATCACTTAAACAGGAATCATCATGTGTATACTATTTCCATATTCCTTGAAGTCCCTGAATCAAGAGTATAGAAGCCTGAGAATCATAATATGCTGACTACTGACAGATCTCAAGACTCTGCTGTCATTTTAACTATTCTCATTATTCATATCTATCTTCCAATTTGCACATCTTGGTCCATTTCAAGAAGTCATTCTCCCATTTCAAACTGGGGAAAAACCCCTCTAGTTTGCTGGAGGTCCTGCTCCATGTCGGTGACAGAGGAGACTGAAATCCAGGTTTACAGCTCCACAAGCAGTTCACTTCTACTCTTAGTAACTCACCAATACTGCCTTAATGGCTCCCTCTCATGCAAATGAAGGAAATGTTTTCGCTTAGCAGAATTTCAGCAGGTTTCTAGTCAGAGAAGGTAAACAGGAGAACTTAGTTTTTTTGTTTTGTTTTGTTTTTGCTGGCGCAATTACAGTTTATTTTGTAAATGACTTTTTTCCCCCTGAAATGGGAATTCCCAGGTTATTGGCATATGACTGCAGAATCAAGAGTGAAATCCACTAGTTCACAGTTTGAGCTCTATTTCAAAGATTCAGAGAATGGGTAAGGATGTAGGTTGGCATGTCAGTGAAGTGACAAGTGACGATGATACCTTGCTGTGCAGGAAGAAGTAGCCCTTTCAAAAAGGGTCTTTCAGAGGCCAAATTGTCATAATCTGATCTACCTGTACTGATTAAAGCCATTGCTTGGAAAAAGGAATTAAACATCCCTCTTGAAGAAGCTGGTAAGTGGCCTGCCAGCAAAGGTGGCTGGAAGAGACTTGACATTTTTACACCCACCTCTCTCAAATTGCACTGTCCATCTGTTCCTCAGTACTGCTGATTTGTGAAAGGAAAATGGTCACAGTGATATCTCTGAATAACACAGTTTTCCCAAGAGTTGTAACTGTTATCCCTGGCATCTTTGAAACCAATGTGCCCTGGAAATGGGGGGCAGGGGTAGAAGTGCACACAATCAGAAGGCTGTGACTTTATTTCTCAAAGATACACTAATTGCTTATTGGAACAGGGACTCCCTTAAAGTTGTGATGTAGCTGACCACCTCTCCTTTCTAATTTTATTAGAAACTATCAGAAACTGCCACAAAGAAAGAACTACCATCTCACCACCTCCTTCTCCTTTGCTTTTACACAACATTGCATCTAACATACAAAGACTAATTCAGTCCCAAGGCCTCTGGACACTATCAAAATATAGATAACAACGGAACAAAACGTTATAGCAGCCCTATCTTGCACTGTGTCACTCCTGAACCAGTTCAATGTGTGGCTTGTCCTCCCTCACTCTGGTCCCTGCAGTTGCTCTGTAGAGAGGAAGGAGCCATAGCACAACAGAGCCCTGTTCACAGCCGTCCCTGAAACCACAGAGAACACTCTAAGAAGACAATTCCTCCAAGAAGACAGATTTTTGAGGTAGGATGGAAACAAGACATAATTGCTTAACCAACTAATAAAATAGAGACCAAGGGAAAAGAAAACCATGAAATGTTTTCAAGGTTTACGACGTTGGAAAACAGCGTTAACTGCGTGTCACCAATGCCAATAAAAGAATGCTCAGAGGAGAAAAAAACTAAGTCTTCAGCCGTGTCCTGCCTGGCCACCCGCAGGCGCGGTCGGGCCGCCGCGTCACGGAGGCCGCCCGCCGCCGCAGACACC
>VYZS01076393.1:40512-56007 GCA_013400695.1 Neodrepanis coruscans | reverse complement strand
GGACCAGCCTGTAGTTCCCTGGGTCCTTCTTCTTGCCCTTTTTGAAGTCTGGAGGGACACTGGCTTTTTTCCAGTCCTCAGGCACCTCTTCTGTTCTCCATGACTTTTCAAAGATGATGGAGAGTGGCTTAGCAGTAACACCTGCCAACTCCCTCAGCCTTCATGAGTGCATCCTATCAGAGCCCGTGGATTTGTGTTTAAATGATTCCCAACTTGATCCTCCTTGACCAAGGGAAAGTCTTNTTCTTGCCCTTTTTGAAGTCTGGAGGGACACTGGCTTTTTTCCAGTCCTCAGGCACCTCTTCTGTTCTCCATGACTTTTCAAAGATGATGGAGAGTGGCTTAGCAGTAACACCTGCCAACTCCCTCAGCCTTCATGAGTGCATCCTATCAGAGCCCGTGGATTTGTGTTTAAATGATTCCCAACTTGATCCTCCTTGACCAAGGGAAAGTCTTCCTTTCTCTGAACTTTCTCCCTTGCCTCCAGGGTTTGGGATTCCTGGGGGCTAGCCTTAGGAGAAAAGACTGAAGCAAAGCAGGTATTGAGTAAGTCCACCTTTCTTCATCACCACATCCTTCACCCACCGCATTCAGCAGTGGGCCCACGTTTTCCTTAGGCTTCTTTTTGCTACTTAATTCCAAATGGACCTAAATCTGTTACAGGTTGACGGTCTTAAAAACATAAGAAAAGTTTATTTCTTTTAATTGACTTTTGATTGATATGACAGTTGAGCTAGTTCTGTGAAGGTATTTAAGCTTTGAGGCATTCATGTTTTTTGCAAGTCTTGTGAAAGCTTGTCTGTGTTTTCTGTAAAGGTATCCATTGATTTAGTATTTAGATTATCTCTTACTAAAACACAGGTGATCGCTTTATAAATTCTTTTGATCATTTGTTCCTAGCCTGCCATTTGCAGATTTATAGGCTAGAAGGGATTGTGGTAGCTAGATCAGTCAATATTCACTGGAGTTTGTAAATACTTCTGTTTTTAAACAAAACACTTTTTAAATGGAGATCTACTCTAGGCTATGATATGACAGGCATTCGTAAGCTGTTTGTGAGGAATGGTGGCTGACCTTCCGATGTGTGAGAGTACCATTGCACTACAAGGTGCCGACCTGCTGCAAAAATACGCTGAAGTTCTAAGTTGTCTTCAGGATGTTGCAGTTGCTGACCATGTCTTTCAAGCTTGTGGTAGCTGGGCAGGTGATGGTTTTCAGATCTTTCAGAAAGATGATAGATGGCTTTTTTGCTGATCAGACATTTTTCTGCAAGAGGATTGTAGAAACTACTTCTCTATGATGCTGAAAGTTTGCAAATAAGTGGCTTGGGATGAGGCAAAAGGAAGGACCATTTTACTAGGTTTTTGATTTATTTTATCTGTTAAATCCTGCAAGATCCGCACTTGGTAAATCCACCAAGGCATGGTTTCTCTGATGGGATAGGTCACCTCAACCATCATTCTGTGTAAGTTTTGGACTATCAATTCAGGTATCACATAGCTCTGCGAATTTATGTCTGTCCTAACCTTCATTTCTATTTCTGGCCTCATCTCCCTTTTCTGTGGCCAATCCTGAGCATTTCTGAAGCAAGGCTGCATTCTGTAAAAGTCCTATTCATGTCAGGATATTTAGTCTCCATTTTATCTAGCACCTGGGAAATGCTGCATCAAGTTGACCACAGCCCAGATTTTCACTGAGAGAGATTTTCCATACAGAATGTAAGGAAAATCAGTCAGACAGTTGTCCTGAAACTAGTAATTGCTCAGGGGTGTTTTGTACAGTACCAGTGTTATGTTTTTCCCTGTTTCCACAGCACAGTGAACCCGCACTTTTGGTATTTGAACTAAAATACTCCCCTGAAATTACTAATCCGTGTGCTCTGTGTCTTTTAGGAACCCCATTTCATTTTACTTTGCCGAAGGAGGGTGATGTCATTCAGCCCTTGGCTAGCATAACACCGCCTCTTACTGGTCAGCTTAAAATGGGACCCAGAAGACACAGCACACCAATTGGTGAGTTTGACCTGGATGGCTCTCTTCTGCAGTGAAAGCCTGGAAGCTTTTGATTCTTGGTGCAGGATCTGATAGGATAACTCAAACCTTCGTTGACAAAAAACATTGCTGCATTGCTGTTCTCTGGGAAGGGCTCATCCCCTGGGTGTCTAGTGAAGGTGTTTGCTCCCTGAGATGTGGAGCACATCTTCCTTACACTCACTGCATTTTATATACAATTCCATTAAAGAATGTAAAGGAGCCTTCTGGGTAGTGAAAGAGCTTAGACTAAATGAAGATTGCTTCCAGTATTCATTATCTTTTAGCAGGACTTTCTCTGCTAAGCTCACAAAAAGCACCCTGTAAATGCTGGATGAAGGGAGGTGTGTTCTTGGTAATGATAAAGTATTCTATCACAAGCTAAGGATGATACCTGTGCTGCAGAATTTTAATGCTTCCTATCTCTAGAAAGGAATTTTTACTACTGTACCGTTTCTAATAGTGCGTGCAGTGAAGTGTCTTGAAATCAGAACTAGTGTGAATGACAGTAGTAACTTCTTGTTTTTCTTGTTTTTGTTTTTCTGTTTTCAGTGAATGATAGTTGCCCAGACAGCACTATAGCAACCAGTGATGTTACAGCAGAGAGTACAATGGGGACCAACAATGTCACTGTGGAAAGTGCAGTGGTATCAGCAGATGTGTCAGAAGTGTGTGAAAAAGGAGAGCTGGGTGGGGTTGCTGAGTCAGATGTAAAACTTTCTCTGCGAATGAACCTTGTTACCCCTGTTGACGACGGGAGCGAGGAGTCCTTGCCATTCAGCTTGGAAAGTAAGAGGATGAAACCTGAAATGTACAGGTCCTACTTGATCTCAGCCCTAACTCAAAACCTCTCTGTGGCATTCCCTAAGACAGTCTCTGAGTCTCTGTAATTTTTCTCATTTTTCTTTTTGGGCAGTGTCACTTAAATTTGTTTCTCTGTTTCTGCAATGCTCTAAGCAAGGATGGAGTGAGAGGAGAGGCCTCTGTTGTGAGGAAAGGTATTTCCAGCAGACTAAAAATCGTGATGTATAGTGGCAACGTCACAGAACAGGAAGTGAAGTTTGATTGTATTGGGAGGGAAAAGTTTTTATACATATATATACACATATAAAAGGTATAATTATAGAATGGTTTGGGTTCAGAAGGGACCTTAAAGATCATCTAGTCTCAACACCCCTGCCATGGGGAAGGGACATTTTCCATTTGACCAGGTTGTTCCAAGCCCTGTCCAACCTGGCCTTGAATGCCTCCAGGGATGGGGAAGCCACAGCTTCTCTGGGCAACCTGTGGCAGGGACTCACCACCGTCGCAGGGAATAATTCCTTTCTAGCATCTAATCTAAATCTCTTGCCTTTTAGTTTAAAACTGGTTCCCCTTGTCCTATCACTATCTGCCTGTGTAGAAAGTCTCCCTCCCTCTTTTTTACAAGTCCCCTTTCAAGTACTGAAAGGCCACAGTGAGTTTCCCCAAAGCCTTCTTTTCTCCAGGCTGAATAACCCCAGCTCTCTCAGCCTGTCTGTGGGAGAGGTGCTCCAGCCCTCTGATTATCTTTGTGGCCTCCTCTGGACCTGTCCATAATCTGGACAAAAAAAGCTTGACAGCATTTTAATCAGAACAGTGATGTTCAGTCTAATAGTCTAAAGCTTGTAGAAACTCAGATCTATTCTGAGAAGTTGAACAGAGAAGCCTGGGCATCCTTTGTCCAGTGTTACTCAACCTCTCTTCACTGAGTGTGGGGAGCTGGGAAGAGTCAGAAGAGTCTTTTTGGATGGCGCCAAAATCATTCTTCACTTCCTTGTTTCAGAGCCTTCAGCCAGTGACAGGAAAGATGGATTCTCTGCTGCTGCTGGGACTGCTGCCAGGTAACTGGACTTCTTGCTATGTGGCATTAATCCAAAGGTCTGGGTAGATCCTGTTTCCACACATTACTGGCAGGAGGGGAAAAAAATCAGGAGATGCAAAAACAAGGAATGTTCTTAGCAGTAGCCATGACATGAACTCTTTAACTCTTGCAGCAGGTTTTACTTAAAATGGCAAGGTGGGAACTCCACCTTGCTTGTCCATTATAGGTTTTATGCTTCCTAATAACGTCAGCATTTTGCCTCCTTCCGATTGTAGTCAAAGCCAGAAATTTGTATCTTGCGCAGTTTGGAATTCAAGTCTGCCTTATCTACCTCTTAAATTTCAAAAATACGGTTTTCTCTTTTCTTTCCTTGTTGTGCAATCTTCTGCAAGGAATTGCTGAGAAGTTATGAAGGAGTATTAGGCTTTTTGATGTGAAGCTGATACAAACAATCAGTTCATGGATATACAGAAATCTTAGTTTAGCATGTTGACCAGAGCATAAGTTACTCCCTTTGATTTGTATGTATCCTATCTCACATTTTATGCCTAGCATTTTTTGATTTTAGCTTTTGGGAAGTATCATGTGTAAGTGCTAACAGGAATCTGGGTAGGAAGACAGTGACCTGGAGTCATCTGAGTGAAATGCAGTCATTTGAACTAGTGAGAAAACTTTGGAATAAACTCGGTATCTCTTGTTACAGGATTGCATGCTGGATGGTAATCATGCCTCAATGCTGAAAGATGAGTGGTAGTCATTTCTCACTGGTTGAGGATGGGTTGCCTTTATAGGTATAGGTTGAACGTGAATTCTCAGAGTCTGCTTTATGGCTGTCCTTCCCAGTATTTTTGTGGTGTCATGAAATTCCTGAGAAGTAAGCCATAAATAGTCTTAACTGTGTCCCCTGGTGGGTACCAGAGGTAGTAGGTGCTGAAACTCCTGATGGTGCTGCAGTTTTCCACACAACATTTTCTGGAATTGTTGCATTGCTCTTGGCTATTATGGTGTCTACAGAAACGAGGGAAATGCTTATGTAATTGGAGCTTGTTTCTTGGCCTTTGAGACAGACCATCTCATTCTATGGCTGTGTAGGTCAACAAGCTCAGTACTGGTGGTTGCTTTCCCCAAGGGGCTATATTTGCTTTATATGGGATTTTCTCACTCCCTGATGCTTTTTTTTTTTGTTTGTTTGTTTTAAATCTGCACTGCTAGCTCCCAGAAAGCATCATCTGTGTTTAGTCGTGTCTGTGAAGTTCGTCGAGAAGATGAGGCCAGAGGTCATGGTCTTTCCACTTCTCCATTTAGGTAACTCCTCACAGTCTTTGCCTGTCACTCCTGGGTGGATTTATATGCACATGTGCATTTTCTACATGAAAGAAATTGCACTAAATCATTGTCTTTGTGTGCCTTAGAAGACTGGGGACAAGGGGATAAGTATTCTAAATACTGTGTGTTTGTGTCACACGTGGTAATCAGACTTGCCTTTTGACTGAGCAGCAGTGTGATTCTAGACAAGTGATATGCTTCAATAAAATCTGGGATTTGACAGAATTGAGATCATATTTAAGGTTGTTTAAATCCCTTTTCTTTCTCGTCTTTCAAGATCTTCTCACCAATTTTGTTTGTTATTGCTTCTGCTATTGTGTCTCCCTGTCAATTTTTGCTGTCTCTGGTTGCTTTGAAAAGGACTGTACAGCTGCATATATTAAGGTGACAAGGTGCTTCCTGGAGGACTAGGAGTAGAAATCTGCTTGTTCAGTGTTTTCCATTCTGCCTTTTGGTGGGGCAGTAAGGTCTCGGTCTGTGTAGAAAGAGTAACCTATGTTTCAAGAGCACTTTTGACAGAGCAGACAAATTTTAATGAAAACATTAGACAGTATTCATGTTTATGCTGCTGGGTCTTTTTGCTAGATGTGATTACCAGTTTCAAACCAGTCAAGTGCTTGTGCAGCCTATAGTAACTTCAAGATGGTGTGCTTCTGGAAGCAAGCTGAATGGTTGGTACCTGATGTGTGGAGTGAAGATTGCTATATTGGTATATGGAAAAGCACCTAGTTCTGTACAGCGTCAGCCATACTTTTTGCTACCATGTGTATCACTTGAGAAGTGTTGAAAGGGGTATTTTTCATAATTTGAGATTCATTGAGTTCTGGGCAATCATAAGAAGCAATGGAATGACTGCCAGGGTGGAGTTTTTTTAATACTGTTTTCACTTGAGTGGCAGCATATTAGTTGTCTTGTTTTCTTAATCAATAATTTTGGTCTGTATGTAACTGGTTTCTAGGGGAAATCTGTTCGTTTTTCCTGGCACACAAGGAGATGCTGAATTACATACAAGTCCCAGTGATTGTCAGTACCAGCAGCACAAGGCAGATGACAGTGGCGGACAGATCCTAATTCCTCAGAGGATGCATCAGGACTGCTATCAACAGTCTTCTGGTGCAGAGGATGGAGAGTCTATGGACACTGGTGTCATGAGCACTCAGGCAGAAGAGAGAAGAATACAGAGGAAACAAAGTAAGGCTGTTAAAACTGATCAAAGTCAAGAGGGGTGGAAAAACACCAAGAATAAAGGGATCCAGACTACAGCAGACAGTCTTTTTACCCCAACAACTGTTACAACAGCAACACAAACATCAGAAGAAATCTGTAGACAGGTGGAAATGGGAACCAGTATGTCTGGGCAAAGACCTGAGCGACAAGATGTGAATATCCAAACTGACGAGAGTGGAGAAAAGCTTGTAAATGCCTCTGGAGATGACACGGACTCTTTGCACAGTCAGGTGGGATGAAGGCTGCCTTTATTTAGTTTTACTGCTTTAGGACACTAAAATATCCCTTCAGCCAGTAAACTCATTCTCTGCTGAAAAAAGCCGAAGGACCGCTTTAAAATGTTAATGTTGCAAGCTTTCCTGAAGCAATTGTTCTCAGTTGCTGAGGCAGCAATACTCATTGGGCAGCATAAGTTGGGAAGTAAATGTCTCCCTATTTATTTTCTGTAAGAGTGACAGGTTTTGATTGGTTGGCTCATTGTTTTTTTTGACGTTCATTTTTTTGGGATGCAGATATAGTTAACGCTGTATAAATTTTTTTCACTTTCTGTTAACTGGAGGGGGGAGTTGCATGAAATTTTGAATGAAAGGTTTGATGCTTTCTATTTTGCACCAACCAACTTCTGACAGCTTATTCTGTCATTCCATCTAATGGCAATGGGTAAACATAAAACGGAAGTCCTCCTCCAAAGAAACATTCTAGCAAGATGACTAACTTTGCAATACTTTGTGAAATACTAATTCAGACTCAAAAGAAAACACTGATTTGCAGTTACAGTTTGTATATTTTCTTGGGAACAGAACAACTAGACAAATAATTATTTTCTAAACTTGATTTAAGAATAGTGCATCCTGTGGGAAATAGGGGATTAACAGGGCCATAAAAATGCAGTGCAACATTGATGTGGTGTGTCTGAGAGACCGCTGAATGGAAGAGTATGAGAAGCCATGCTAAACAAGTTTGCCGTTTCCTCCTTGGACTGCTGTAATTTCTATTCCTCTACTTGTCAGCAAAATGTGTTCAGTTCGCCTTTGTTTAGGGTCTCTTGTGTTGTTGCATCTAATTTGTAAGAAGATAATGAAAGTTTCTCTACCCCAGTACTTAAACATGGTATGAAGAAACTGTACTGCAGAAATCTTTTGCTCTTTGCTGTGGTGTGTTTTGTTTTTACTGTGTACTCTTCATTGCAGGGAGAGGAGTTTAACCTTCTTCACCCACCCAAGGGCCGGGTTCAGCGTCGCCACATGCGAACCATTCGAGAGGTGCGCACCGTCGTTACACGTGTTATAACGGATGTTTACTACATCAATGGTGCAGAGGTGGAACGAAAAGTTGTTGAGGTAAGTTCCTGGTTTGGAGCCTAAATGGAATGATATATTGGCTGAAAAAGAGAAGTAATTAAATTGAGAGTGTGTTGTGGCTGCACAAAAAGAGTTGAATGAACGAGTCTGCATGACAAAGCTTTCTTCATGAGCAAACATGCAGACTATATAGAGAATGGCAAAAGCTGGGTATTTGATGCTGGTGTATTTCATACCTGCTACTGTCTTCAGCGTGAAGACATGCTGATTTTATTTCCCAAAGCACTGAACAACAGACTTTACTATGCGCATCCAACTATTTTAAAAGTCTTGGAGTTTTTTCGGAATAGAGATGTTTCAGAATGGGCAGAAATTCGACTAGTAAGCAAAATCACTTCTGAGTGTAAAATTAAACTGTGTAAGATAGTTTAGCTTGTTTTGCAGCTCAGTGTAACTTTTAACCAGTGTTTTGAATCCTGTAGACCAGATTCTATAAGAGATCTATAAAAATCAACTTTAAACTAAGAAAGAAATTAGCCTATTTTTAGTACGCTTGTGTTGTTTTATGTCCATTCATTAATCAGATTAATTCATCTTTAGGGCATCACAAAAGATAGCTGAAAAATGCTGATTTGATGTGCACAGTAATCACATCAGCCCACCAGCAATAGAATGTTACTGTTACTCTGCTATGAAGGTAAATAACGTAAGAGTCCTGTACTGTGTAGTCACAATGAGTAATGACACAGAGGGATAAATTAGTTCAGTGCAAAGCTTATGCTTTTATACCTGATATTGCACATGAAATTGCTTATTGTAACATTAAAATGGAGATTAAGTTTCCTGAAATGTGCTTACATAGGTTGTGTAGCCTCAAGTATATAACCATTTCTGTTTTATCTACCAACATCGATATCACTATTTTGTAGATACATATTTTTATATCCATAAAGCTTTAATGGCTCCAAATGACAAACTGTTGAAAATGATCTTGCATTTCAGTAAAGCTTTTGATACTGTATGTCACAGGATCCTTCTGGACAAAATGTCCAGCCCACAGCTGGATAAACACATCATGTGGTGGGTGAGCAGTTGACTCACAGGTTGAGCACAGTGGGTGACAGTGACTGGGGTGACATCAGAGTAGCATCTATCACCAGTGGAGTTCCTAAGGGCTCCGTCTTAGGCCCTGTGCTCTTCAACACCTTTAGCAATGATTTGGACACAAGACTGGAGGGGATACTAAGCAAGTTTGCAGATGACACAAAACTTGGAGGAGCTGTTGACTCTTTCAGATGCAGGGAGGCCCTGCAGGGAGACCTTGACAAAATAGAGGACTGGGCAATCACCAACCATATGAAGTTCAACAAGGGAAAGCGCAGGAGAACCAACTGAGTCCTTGGGGGACATTAGGCAAAGCGTCATCAGCCGAGTGAGGGAGGTGATTGTCCTGCTCTGCTGTGCACTAGGGCAGCCTCATCTGGGATATCATGGCTGTTTTGGCCATTGCAATATAAGAAAGCTGTTAAGAGAGCATCCAAAGGAGGGCAACAAAGGTGGTGAAGGGCCTTGAGGGGAAGCTGTGCGAGGAGTGGCTGAGGTCACTTGGTCTGTTCAGCCTCTGTTCTGTTGCTAGGGAAACTTTCCTGTCTGATTATCCAGGAGCCACTCTAGCAGTCACAGCTGCACCACTGAGCTGGGACTGAGGCCCCTTCACTGTGGCAGCTCCAGTTGAGCCAACAGCGGCTTTGCTTGCCAATCCACAGAGTCAGACCAGGCTTCCTNCATCATGTGGTGGGTGAGCAGTTGACTCACAGGTTGAGCACAGTGGGTGACAGTGACTGGGGTGACATCAGAGTAGCATCTATCACCAGTGGAGTTCCTAAGGGCTCCGTCTTAGGCCCTGTGCTCTTCAACACCTTTAGCAATGATTTGGACACAAGACTGGAGGGGATACTAAGCAAGTTTGCAGATGACACAAAACTTGGAGGAGCTGTTGACTCTTTCAGATGCAGGGAGGCCCTGCAGGGAGACCTTGACAAAATAGAGGACTGGGCAATCACCAACCATATGAAGTTCAACAAGGGAAAGCGCAGGAGAACCAACTGAGTCCTTGGGGGACATTAGGCAAAGCGTCATCAGCCGAGTGAGGGAGGTGATTGTCCTGCTCTGCTGTGCACTAGGGCAGCCTCATCTGGGATATCATGGCTGTTTTGGCCATTGCAATATAAGAAAGCTGTTAAGAGAGCATCCAAAGGAGGGCAACAAAGGTGGTGAAGGGCCTTGAGGGGAAGCTGTGCGAGGAGTGGCTGAGGTCACTTGGTCTGTTCAGCCTCTGTTCTGTTGCTAAGGAAACTTTCCTGTCTGATTATCCAGGAGCCACTCTAGCAGTCACAGCTGCACCACTGAGCTGGGACTGAGGCCCCTTCACTGTGGCAGCTCCAGTTGAGCCAACAGCGGCTTTGCTTGCCAATCCACAGAGTCAGACCAGGCTTCCTCCCCAGGTTTCCCATGGCAGAGTCTCAGACATCTCAATCCTTAAAATAATTTAATCTTGGTGCTGTAACTAAATAAAAAACCAGCTCGAGCTGATGCCTCTGAGGAGGGACCCCGAACAAAGGAACCCCATGGCTTTTTGTACTCTTACAGTCTAAGGCAGAAGGTTCTGAGGGTCATCGGCTCCTGCTGTGTCTGGATTGTCCATGTCCCCGGGCCCTTTGTTATGCAAAGGGTTTGGCAGTTCACTGCCTCTTCCCTGGGGCTCCTCCTGAAGCTTGAACTGCAGCTGCCTACACTGAATGTATTCCTCAATACTGTTAACTAAATTCTTAATGTGACTTCTTGATATAGAGCAGCTGTTGTGAGAGATGCACTGTCTACCATGGGTCAGTCCAGATTCAAGTCTGCATGGCTGTCACCAGCTTCATAACTTGGCATGTCTCAGCTTGTCTGTGGTTGTAGAGTTTCCATCTAGCACGTGAATCACCTTGGACAAACCTCTTTTTGTTCCTTCGAAGGAAACTGAGGAGCCTGTAGTGGAGTGCCAGGAGTGTGAGACTGATGCATCCTCCTGTAGAACTGCAGTGGGCTCATCGCTGACCTCAGGGGATCTTGGTGATGTCAGCTCCTTCTCATCTAAGGCCTCCAGTCTCCACCGCACATCCAGTGGAGCAAGCAGTGGTCACTCTGCCACGCACAGCAGTAGCAGCTCAGGCCAAGGAACTGGAGCTGTCAAAGGAAAAGTGTGTGGGACAGAAACTGGAGAATTTGCTTTACCCATTGGCAGAGGCGTCTTAGGAAAATTAAGGTATGTGCAGAGTCTTGGGAAAAGAAGAAAAGTATTTTGCAGATGTGAGCATCTGGCTTGTGAGTGTGCAGCAGGATAGACCTAAATCAAAAGTTTTCTGGGAAAGATCTGGCTTCATGAGCAGAAATAAGGAGGTAGTATTTACTCTCACATCTGTTCTTCCTAAAAGAGTAGTTTATTTCCTTGTTAGGTATTGCTTTGCCTAGGCTCTTGCCAGTTTAGCAGTGATGAGGCAAACTTCTGGATATGTTGTGAGATGGCTGAGAAAATGGGAAGATCCTGATGAGCTGGCGTCTCTTCTCAGAACGTTTAACTCATAAATTCTCTAGCCCTAGGAAAGGAGCTGGGCAGCCTGCATCTCCACTCAGAGTTAGCCAGACAGGAGCACTGCCTTGTGAGGAAGAGGAGGACTCTATTACTGGCACTCGTCAGGGTGGCAGAGCACCTACAACACCTCGTGGACGAGGAAGAAGAGGCCGCCCACCATCTCGAACAACAGGAACAAGGTACCATGGAAAATGGGGACTGTAACTTTAATGTATTATCAAGAAAGAGAACGTGGAGCTCCTGTGACAGAGCTAATGTGACAGAGGAAAAGGAGTACTGATTATTTTAGGAGTTAGTTTTTAGTAATATCATGTAGCAGCTGCAAGCATCTCACCCAATTCTATACTTAGTAACTGTTTTTCCTTCTGGGAATGCTTTACTCTGTTCTTGTGTTTTTTGGTGGGTTTTTTTTGGTTGGTTGGTTGGTTTGTTTTTTTGGTTTTTTTTCATCTGGGACTGGGTTTCTCTTTTCTGCAGAGATTTAGCTGGACTACCAGGTGTGGAGGATCTCTCAACTACAGCATCCCCTGAGGAGAAATCATTTTCTCATACGGTTCGCCTGCCAGATCGAGGGGAGAAATCTGACACTTCTGGCTTATGTGTGTTACGTCGAAGTGACTCTCCAGAAATCCCATTACAAGTGATTACTGATCCTTTGGACTGTGCAGACTCATCCTCCGGGAGCAGCTTTGTGGGCCTCAGGGTTGTAGCAAAGTGGTCCTCAAATGGGTACTTCTATTCTGGGACAATTACCCAAGATGTTGGGGCTGGAAAGTACAAGCTCCTCTTTGATGACGGATATGAATGTGATGTGCTAGGAAAAGATATTTTGCTCTGTGATCCTATCCCACTGGAGACAGAGGTGACCGCACTCTCTGAGGATGAGTACTTCAGTGCAGGTGAGAGCAGTTCTTGAGTTTTAGCCTTGGTTTTCCGAGTTGTTGAATGCAATGGAAAATGAGTGCTTACCCAGGAGAAGGAAAAGCCCAGGTACAGTTGATTAGCAGGTGTTATTTGTTGTCTTACCAGGTGTGGTGAAGGGACACCGGAAGGAGTCTGGAGAGCTATACTACTGCATTGAAAAGGAAGGCCAGAGGAAGTGGTACAAACGAATGGCTGTTATCCTGTCTCTGGAACAAGGAAATAAGCTCCGGGAGCAGTTTGGACTAGGTCCTTATGAACCTGTCACCCCCCTGACCAAAGCAGCCGACATCAGTCTTGGTAAGGGTTGAGCTGCTGTCTATGCTTTTCTGTCTTGTGCCTTTGAGATAATTCTGTTACCTGATCTGAATTACCAATGTTTAAATATTTCTGGGTATTCAGTAATGCTTTTGGTACTTCATAGTGGGATCTTTGAGATGCTTTTAATATTTGGCATCAGAGACTTAGTGGTATTGACTGGCTTGCAGAAAGCAGCCTGCTTCTAGACACTTGCTGTACTTATTTGCACTCGGTGGATGGCTGCTCTGATGCAAACTCTGCAGCGGTACTGGGAGGAAAAGAGAACCACAGGGTACAGAGCTTCAGAAGAAAGATTCTCAAGTGAGATAACTTTTTTTCTTGCTTTCCTCTGTCAAAGGGTGGTGTCGCGTTCAGCCAGCTCTGTACAGATAGGTAGAGTGAAAACTCATAATGCTTGGTGACAGCCTGTAACTAATCTCTGCATACTATATTGCAGATAATCTGGTGGAGGGGAAGAGGAAGCGACGTAGTAACCTTGGTTCTCCCAGCACTTCCAGCAGCAGCACAACTCCCACTCGTAAAGGGCAGGAGAGTCCGCGCGTCCCACCAGGCACATTGTCTGGGAAAAGGAAACTCGTTGCGTCTGAAGATGAGCGGTCCCCAGCTAAACGTGGCCGCAAGTCAGCAATTACAAAGCCTGGTGAGAACTTTATTTTCTGCTCTTAAACCTGCATTCATCTATTTTTTGCCGCCCTGGTATTTCTGTAATTGACTTTTCCACTTCTTGACTCTGAATGCATCCAGGGATATTTTTAGCACAGTCTGAGTACTTACCTGACATGTTTTCAGTTCTGCTGTTTAGAAATCTGACTTCAATGTGCTCTGTGTCTCTCCTTTCTTATCTCTTTAATCAGTCTGAAATGCCTAGATGTTAAAGGGATCCGTCCCAGCAGTCAGTGTTGTTTCTGAATGTTGATTAGACTGGTAAACATTGTCCCACTAGTCACTCAGGTTTTGATTTGAAGATTCTTTGCAACCAGAAGGGTAAAATATCCCTACCTATTCTAGTGTAATCCTAGCCAATCCTGTCTCTCTTTCTTTTCTCCAGTAAAATATCTGAGTTGAATATATCCCCCAGGTAAGATATCTTACCCAGGATCTTAGTGCAGAACCTGACTTTGAAGACTTACAGTGCTTCTGTCTCTCTGCAGGGGCTGTGAGAGCTGGAGAGTTTGTAAGCACCTGTGAAGGTATAGATGCTGTAGATACCCCAGTACTGGAGGACCATCATGGACCCTTGCCCCACAATAAGACTCTTTTTTTGGGCTATGCCTTTCTCCTCACCATGGCAACACCAAGTGACAAATTGGTCAATAACCAGAAGCCATCAGATGGTCCCACAGGGAGCAGCGAGGAGGAAGAAGGTGAGGCAAATCTTACCCATTGCATTTTCAAATGAAATGGTGTGGCTTCAGGAAAAATGCTGGATACTGTCTAATCAGACATTTGTGTAAGTGCTTGTTTACCCTTTTGCTCTTTAATCTTTTGTAGAAAGACTCAGTCTCTGTTTTAGAGAACTTGCCTAAGATATGTCAAACCTCAATTATGATCATGGGGCTGTTCAGCAAGCTAAGAAAGAGGTGAAAATCAGTGAGATCGGCAGTGTCAGAATAGGATTTTGTAAGAAGGAAGGTTTTGAGAGATAAGGGATAGTTCTGGGAAACACAGAATATAAAAGCATGTATGGGTTGCTTCAGTTTGCCTTTGCTAGTGTTATATTCCATGCAACGAACTGCAGCATGAAAAATGTCCCAAGGTGCTCAGCTGGACACTGCTATGCTACCCTTTCTGCTGCTTTTTTTTTTTTTCCTTCCAAGGGTTTTCTCTAAATATTATTGGGAGAAAGGCTGGGGTCTCTTACTGGGAGGGATGAGGACTCTGGAGATTGAGATGTGTGAACATAAGCAAGTACATTATAGTCAAAAATTGAACTTTCTGCTGTAGAATTTTTAGAGATGACTCCATATGACAAACATTACATAGCACAACAGCTGCGAGCAGGAGCTGGCTATATCCTGGAAGACTTCAATGAAACCCAGGTAAGGGTTCACTTACTAATCTAGAATGACAGTCATGGAGTAGTTGAGATTGGAAGGAATTTCTATAGCTTATCTTGCCCAACCTCGCTGCTGAAAGCAGAATGAAATAGAGCAGATTACTTAGGTTCTTGTCTTTTGACAAGAAGAAACACAGCCTCTCTGGGCACCTTAACCCCCAATTAAAAAAAAAAGATAGAGAAAAGTGTATTTAAATTTTTTTTTATTTCAATTTGTAACTGTTGCTTTTTGTCCTTTGAGAAGAGTCTGGCTCCATCTTTTGTGCAACCTCCTATCAGTCATGAATATGCATTAATAAGACCACTCAAGCCTTCCCTTCTTGAGCTTTAACAAGTTCAGCTCTCTCAGCCTCTTCTTGTATGTCAGGTACTCCAATGCCCAGACCTCTTAGTGGTCTTTGGCTGGGCCTGCTCCAGCATGTCTGTTGTTTTTGGTGTACTGCGGAGCCTTGGAGTGGATGCAGTACTGCAGATGTGGTCTGTGCCTCGGAACACTTTAGAGGTAGAGCTCTTCACTTGCTAGATCTACTTGGACAACTAACCTAATTTAGTATTGCTTTTACTTAAAGTTTTTTAATAAAGAGGGTAAAATGTTCTTGGAGCATCCTGTCTGAGGAAGTAGTCTCTAGTGACTTACTGAGTTTCAAACTAATAGATAAATCATCTTCTTTTGGAAGAGGGTTATAATGCAAAAACTACTAGGCAAAGTTTTTGCCTGTGAACTGCAGAGCTTGGAATAGGTGATTTTTAAACAAATTCTGAAATCAGTAGTACTTTTGTGTAATTCAGCTTACATATAATAAGGCTGTAAAAATAAGGGTTTCACTTGTTTTCTT